>KK112775.1:0-49169 GCA_000611955.2 Stegodyphus mimosarum
TCACAGTTTCTGTTTTATGCACGAGTTCTTCACAGCCTTTCAATTGGGGATATTTCAGTTCTTATTGTTGATTAAGAAGTTCTTCAAGTGACGTCTTTAGAATGGTTTGAGGTCGCGCTCTTCCCATAGAAATGTCGAAGGACTGGGGCAGATTTTCCTCCTTAACAGGTTCGTCGGATATGCTTTCGTAGGCTTCACAAAAGTTCATGTTTTGATAAACGAGGTTGGTGACAATATCGCTGATACGGCTAAAGTTGATCCTCAGTTCTTCCCACTGCGTAGTTGTAATGCTGAGGCTACTTTTTTCATCTCCTTGAGTAGAAAGTTGTTTCAGAGTGAAGTGAGAATCATTATACGTGACCACAAAGTTCTTGGGCAACTCCAGATTCAGTGTCAGCAGGTCTGGTTCCTCTCCTGTCATGTTGGTTACTAGAACATTCAAACACTATGGTTCAAAGTTTACTCCGCGTCTTGTCGGATAGTAAGCTTTACCATATTTCGCGTACTCTCGGATGTGCACAGTCACTTTTCCCTTGTAAATGCTGGGTCCCACAAAGACATTGTTTCCCATGTGAGTGAGCTCCTCTGGAATAGCGTCTTCAGTAAAGAGTCCTTTGCGCTGAAAAAAAAAATAAATCGGTTAGTATAGAACACATTAAAAATGGGGTCACATACAATATAAACTTTAACATATAAACTTTTCGCAAATACATACTTTTTTCTCGAAATGGGTTGTTTCTTCTTCTGCTTTTCTTTTGGCACAAGAGCTAGCTGATTCTCTTAGAACATCTTGGGTGCGGTCTTCATGGCTCAACACTTTATCATTCAAAGACATAGATTCTTTCTCAAATAGGTTTTCCATCTGAAAAAAAGTAAAGGCAGATTAAGCACACATTCCAATTATTTAAAAAGATTAAAAATCTAAAAAACAGTATATTTTCAAAACATTACTTACTTCTTTGTGGTTTTGTAGCTGATTTATTCAAGACAGTGAAGAATGATAGACGGTGGTCGAAGCAAAAGCAGGTACACTCAGGGCGACAGCCAGGAAAGAAATGCGCAACGTTTCTCGGGCTAGCCTTATATCAGGTAGGAACTCTTTATTTCATCTGAACGGTGATTGGTTAAGAAGCAGTGAGGTCATATTTCAAAGCATCTGATTGGTCGACAGAAAAGTATCCATACACCTGAGCGGAGGCATACAAAGGTGTGATACGGCAGACGCCATTTTGTAAGACAACATGTCCCAACAAGAAATGGATGATGTCATTCCAAACACGTGGTTCAAGAGCTCGTTGCCACAAACCTAAAAAATAGTGTCGTTGCCACAAAAAAATAAAAACTTTGAAAAAATCGTTGCCACAGAATAAAAAAGAAACTTTGATGATGTCATTCCATCACGTGATACAAGATGGCGCTGGTGTCGTCACTTCCGGAGAAATCCAAGATGGCGGAGGCGGCACATCAAAGGCATGGCCCCCCGTTGCGTCATCTATTGTTCTCTTACGTCATCCATTGTTCTATTGCGTCGTGGCGGCATCCTTTGACCGCACGAGGACCCCGGGTTACTACTCACGATCGAACGGTCAAGTTGAGCGTTTGAACTCCATTATTATTGCTGCCCTTTCTAAACTCTCCATAACCAACCCTGAACAATGGTACCGCCATGTTCCCGCCGTGAAACAAATTATTAATTCCACTTTTCAACGTAGCATCAATTCCACTCCCTTTGAACTTCTCTTTGGGACTAAAATGAAATCGCAAAACGACATCATGGTCGCTGTCTTAATCGCTGCTCTTAATCGACGAGGAGATCAAATCTGCATTCATTCAGCAACGTGACGATCTCCGTACGGACGCAAAACAGCAAACCTCTAAAGTGCAAGACGACAACCGCTGTACTTATGATTTGCGGCGAAAACAAACCCAAAAATTTCAACTTCATGACCTCGTGGCCATCAAACGAACTCAGTTTGGCCCTGGTCTAAAACTCAAACAGAAATTTCTCGGACCTTATAAAGTCACCAAGGTCAAACAAAATGACACCTATGATGTGGAAAAGTGTGCATTTTTCGACGGACCATCCAAAACATCCACTTGTGCTGAATATATGAAACCCTGGTCCAACAATATTGAACGTATCACTTGATTTTTATTAAACTGTCAGCATTATAGGTCCTCCTGTGTTTGGACAGATGATACCTGAGAACTTTCTAATAATTTTTTCCCTCATATAAACTTTTTAATTCATTTTGTCATAACTAATGTTCTTTTTATTTTTTAGTTAACTGCTGTGATGTGTTTAATCTATTTTTTTTTGCTCCATTTGTGTAAGTATCTTCATCTTTGTATCTACAGATTATTTTTTTCTCATACCTATCTTACTATATTATAATATTTTTTTTTAATTTGATGATATATTATGTTGCTTCAGGCAAGGTCGCCTGTCCGGTCATGATGGCTGAATGTGGGAAATGTTATGTCATGATATTCCCTAATCCCCGTGTGACGTATGCATTGCGTCAGCAGGTGTTTTTCCCGCCTTCGAGAGAGACGAGGAATAGCTGGCGAGCGGAGCAGATGTTGCTCGATTGCTCATATATTACTTCATTAATTGTAACCCTAATGTAATCTATCTTTGTGAATATTAATAAATGTGTGTTATCAACTATGGTCGTTGCCTTTCCCCACATGATTATATGGCTATTCAGTCAGTAATTCTCATAGGTGAAAATACTTAGTCTTAAAGAATGTTTTCAGTGCTGAAATTTGGTTTCCGGATGGCGAGGATGGCGTTAAACAAGATCAGTAGTTTCACTTTCTTCCAGAGATGCCCAAGAGAGCGGAAAGACGGCACTTAGGCATTTCTTAGGGGTACAGTATGCATTTACAGAAAGATTTCAAGTTCCGACTGCGTAAAGTTTTGATTTCCGTTTGTTATGAATATAAAAAATTAGTAATGGTAAAATCCAGCAGCAGTGCCAAAAAATCAGCAGTACCAAAAACAATTACTATGTCTGTGAGTTGAAACAAAGCGTATCTGCCTGCCAATGTTCTTGCTGTCTTAAACGTTGTACATTATCTAATTCATATTCCAAACCTAGAAAATCTTTAAAATTCAAAACTGGAGGTGCGGCTTCTACTGAATGAATAACATCGAACTACTCATGTGAAATAATAAACAGCGATACTGAAGAATTTATTTGTTTTCAACATTATTCAAAACCCTGCGTAAGATTTATTACTATAGCCAAATTTACACATTTAGGCTTAAATTTATATAAAGACAAGAATGCTCAAAGAAAATGCACGATTTTGCAAGCTAGTACAAAATGCCGTTAAATTTTTCTTTTACTGTTTTCCGTGTTTCCTTCAGCGAACTTATTACTGGATTCTTGTTTTAATAGAATAACCCAAATGATCCGCTACCTTAACCACATAATACATTTGTGAATTAATGAGTTCAATTTTTCGAACATTAGTATTTCTTTAGGTCATTATACTTAATTAAACGATTTCTAAGCTTCTTCTACCTAAACCTTTAAAGATTTTATTGAAATAATATTGTTTTCATTTTTTCATGCACTGACTGCCCTTTTCACAAAATTCCATGTTCGGAATCTTCTGCGACAAATTTCTGAGTTTAAAAGTTATAAATCCATAACGGCGATTTATCATTGATGTCCATTTTTATCACAAATATGAAAGAATTAATAAATTCTAATACTCTTTTATTTTGTATTCCCCCTTTCTTACCGCGTTCATTCGAGGTGTAATTGAAAGCACGTCCGGCTGGCAGCCGGGAGATTAGAAGCTCGAATCCCGGCCAGGGCATTGCTAATTTTTCATGTTTCCTGCTTCAAGTTAAACCTAATGGTTTCTACAAGCGACCCCGAGCAAAAGTGCAGTGGACGATATTTCATCACCACTACGATTTGAGGGTCTCCTCCTATAGTTATCATTTAAATGGGGGATAATGTAAAATATATTCTTCTTCCTTAACGCATGTCTTTTTGGTGTAACTAGAAGTACATTCGTCTGGCAGTAGGAATATCTGAAGTTCGAATTCCGACTATTTCGACTGCTCTAATATGTTTTATAGTTCAAGTTATAGAGATCTACTTGATGTTATATGGTATAATTTTATGAATAACAACTTATGATGTTATTTCATCTGATGTTATAATATGTTATCAGGCATTTAAGTTGGGTCTTAGTTTATTAACGATAGGTCTTATGATGTAAGCCTCAATTTGACTAAAAACTTAATACTGTGTCGGATACTTTATGAGGTATTTTCTCCTTCCTTTCTGTATGTCTTCGTGGTATAACGGTAGCACACTCGGCGCTTATTCGAGTGGTTCAGGTTCGAATTCCGGCGAGGGCATTGCTCATTTTTCGTGTTTCCTACCTCAAAAATCCTAATGACTCTACAACTTCATCTTCTAAAACAGTGGTCTTCAAACTGTCTTCTGCGGAACTTTGGGATTCCGACATCTCTAAGGGTTATCGCAAGCTAAAATCAAAATTCGAAAGAATTTTTTTATCATGACTTGAATCGCAAACCATCTAATTAATTAAATAAGACATTTTATTTCTACTTTTATTGTTACCTAAAATAATTTGAAGTAAATCTGTTTTTAAGAGTAAACAATGTTATGAAATAACGCTTTTCTTTACCTTTTCTATGTAAATTGCAGACAGTATTAGATTCCAGCAAAAAATTACAGTTTCTGGAGTACCATAAAAAAATTACGGTTTTAGGATTCTCCAGACTGTTATAATTCAAAGACCATGTGGTAAAGATACAGGGACAAGAAATGTTGCAGAGTTATTTGCTCATTTATTGCACATTTGAATGAAATTTAACACTTTGACTGCCATGGCTATCATATGTGATATCCAGTGATATTTCCGTTGAGACACTGGCTATCCGATATGATAGCCATGGTGTTTCAACACTTCAGGCCATGGCTATCAAATATGTTATCAGTTACATGAAAATCGTATTGGAGCTTGATTGTTGGGCGCCCTACGATGTGTTAGGTATACGTGGTTTGCGCAAATTGGTATATGTGACGATTTTATGAGCTAAGTTTTATGAAAAATTAAATATTTGGAACATGCAACAAAAAAGGGAATATATATAAATAGAGAGAGAGTATGTGATAAATATATATAAAATATATGATAAATACATATATTTGCAATTTGTGAAAGTAAAAAGAATATAAATACATCATGTTATTGCCTTTATTTCAGGATAAAGTTACATTCAGTGTTTAGCATTGAAGCAATTACAACACATTTGAGGCTGGTCAGGACAATTGTCACAGTATGTGGAAATTAGCTTTGCTTTTTTTTTGGCTTGTTCACGACCCTCTGTCTTAGAAATATTGATATAGCATATATGGCATTTACGTCGTACCTTTTTACCATTTTCATGGATCCTATCAATCAGGTGGTGCGTTTTTTTACTTGTTTGCTCATTACGATCAGGATCTATAGCCATACCAAGCAACTGGAAAACTAATCTCTCTCTAAATTTACGAATTTTCATTTTGGATTTTGTTACATGTCGATATACAACCCATGCGTTAACTACTGCAACGCCTAACAACAATTCTAATCCTAGTTTTCTGTACCACTTAACACCTTTTCTTAGTGTTGTGGCATAAGCCCCCATCTGATCTGACAAATCTATGCCAGCTTTGCCTTTATTGTATGCCAATATGGCTTCAGGTTTTTCTAAAGCCCTTCGATATTGTCTATTTGTTTTTGTGCTGGTAGATGGTTGTTCAGATAATAAGTTGGTTGAGGGTATGACTGCAAATTGATTTGCGCTGGTTGATGGCATGCTTTGTAGAAGGCTTTGGCTTGTTGAAGTAGTTGCAGCATGTTGATTTGTATTTTTCCCTTGCTCCATTTGCAATGCTCGTTTTTTCCTAGGTGCAACTGGAACAAATATAGGTGCATGTTTTGTGCTCAATATCCGAACATCACGGGTGTCCTTCCATTTTAACACAACAATGCCATTCTCGTCTTCTCTGGAAATCATTTCTCCTTTCTTTAAGTTTGCTTGGAGGACTTCCTTTGGGATATCTCTTTTATTTGCTCTTAGTGTTCCAACAACATGCGTTTTTTTATCTAGCAAACACTTTGCCAAATCATAACTAGTATAAAAATTGTCTATATAGAGAGTTCTGCCTTGATTGAGAAGTAATTCCGCTAGTTCCAAACACACACTTTTTGCTAATCCGGTTTCACGCTCTCCAGATGCAGACTTTCCAGTATAGACTTTAAGACCCCATGTATATCCATCAACTGAACACAGCTTGAACAGTTTGACTCCATAACGATGGGATTTATTTGGAATATATTGCCTGAAAATTAGGCGCCCTCTCCATGGAACAAGAGTTTCATCTATAACGAAATCTTCTCCCGGGTAAAATAGGGCTTTGAACTTTTGTTGTAGCATGTCAACTAGGTGCTGTATTTTTCGCAGCCTGTTACTGGTATCGCTCGTTTCATTGTTATCAAAATGAAGCATAGTTAGTAATATCTGAAAACGATTTCGTGACATTATCGCACGTGGAATTGTCATGTTGTAGACTCCATTTTGTGACCAATAGTCTTCCAAACGACCTAGTGGTACCAAACCCATCCACATCATCAATCCTAAGAATTTTTTCATTTCTTCATGATTTGTTTCATTCCACCGATTTATCCTGGAATGCTTCAATTTTGGTTGTGATGAAATAATTTGCCCTGCATATCTGTTTGTTTCAACAACAATGTGGTTAATGATCTCTTCATCAACAAGTAGTAAAAATATATCCAATGGTGTGCTTTGTTGTGAAATGTCTGATTGCAAACCATGCTTTCCGATAAACTCAAACACTTTTTGTCTGCCCACATATTCTGTCCATCCATCGGTGGTGATTATATTATTCTCCTGGTCATAACTGTCGGGTCTGTCAAATCCTCAAATTCTTCATCAGATACCACAATAACGTCTTCAATAACATTATCAATATCATCGTCCATATCAGTTTCGTCAGATGAGCTTTCAGGGGAATATGCAGGATCCGCGTCAGAATCAAATAAATCAAAGTCTTCATCATCCCATGAATCATAGCATCTCATAGCCGCAGCTTCAATTTCTTCCAAAGTTAACTTTCTCTTGCTCATTGTAATAAAAATTCAAATAATTCTAACCTAAACAAAATAATAGAAATAAAATCATATAAATAAAATAATAAAAAAAACCTGAAACTATAATCTTTTAAGCTCATTCTTTCATATATTTGAATTTAAGATATTCTACTACAGAAACATAAATCTAAATAAAAAAGTTTATTGATAAATGACGAATTTAGCTGGCTATCAAATAAGATAGCCATGGCCACGCATGGAAGAATTTACACTAACTTTCGTGGTGTGCTTTGGCTATCATTTTTGGTAGCCAGGATGAAAATCTCCCCATGTGTTACAAAATGAGTCAGATTGAAAAATATTGCTTTTATATATAGTTTTATGTTGAAAAAAATACAAATTACACAAAAAAAAAGTTTGGCCCCGTGGTGAACATTTGCAATTTTGGCTTGGCAGTCAAAGTGTTAAATGAAGCTTGATTCAAATAATAATAATCTCATTAATACAGTTTTCTCACAAGAAGTAATTTTGAATATAGTTTGATAAGAATTTATCTTCTAAAATCGTATTCAGTTCTGTTATATATACCATTTGTTATAAAAATAAGACGACGTGAAGGCTGCTACACAACAAAGTATTTCTTTTCTGAGGATTACTTCTTAATAAGATTCTGGATTAAGAAGGCGCCTGTGATGCTAACAGATATCTGAGACATTTTCCTTAATTTAAGGTTACTAAGAAATTAGCATCTTAAATGCTTTCAAATTGTGATAGTGCTGTGAGCACTTTAGTGCGAGGGTGGGAAAGATGAACATCTGTAAATCTTATTAATTGTACCTGAAATGTATTGCTCTTATGGGTTAAAATTTAATTTTTATCTTCCATCTAATTATAAGAAATGCAAATTTCTTAGACTTTAACGATTGATTTATAGTCTTATGCCCTTGAGGGAGGAATGTAGATCATTCATTAGCCCAAAGGGACAATTTGCCCACGAAGGATATTAATTTTGCGTCGTCCACTATAAAACGGCGTTTCACTTTTCAAGTTGTTGCCACCAAATATTAGAGCACTGCATTAAATTAAAAAAAAATTAAATAATGAAGAATCTGCATGAATGTATGTATGTTTCCAAATTTGGAAGTTGTTTTGTTGTCTATTTCATAATTTTTAAAACTTTAATGAATTTTTGATTAACAAACTTAACGATTTCAAAGCCAGCAATGACAACACTGTACAGAAAAAAAAGGAAAAAATTATTTCCAGCACGTGAGACTGTGCATCGGAAATTCTAAATATATGCTCTTTTTCAATATTTTGTGATATTGCTCTTGAATTGAATTTTATGGTTTAAGTGCGAAGAACGTGATATTTAATAAATAAAAATCACACACAAAACGTTAAAAAAGACACCTATTTGGGAGTAATATAAAATCTGAAAGCTTTCAGAATTTTTTTTTAAATATTTTTTTACTCCTTTATTTTATTAGTTCATCCCCCCCCGGGACTGCTTCTTTGATTACTCTATTAGTGGGAGAAGCCCCAGGTCCACCTAGCCGTCATAAGCCGGCCATATGACTCAAAGCTGATCCAAACAAAAACGAGGGAGCTAGCCGTCCGGCTGCACCCCCCCCCCCAAAAAAAAGACCATATCAAAAAATTAAATTAGCCTCAGAGAAACCAGGTCAGGGCCTCGAGAAACAGAAAAAAAAATTTAAAAAATAGCAAACTCAAAAGCTTACTCGATAAGGCATTTTCTCCCTCCTTCCAGCATGCATTCGTGGTCTAACGGTAGCACATCGGCGCGTATTCGAGAGGTCCAGGTTCGTGTCCCGGAGAGGGCATTGCACATTTTTCATGTTTCCTGGTTCAAAAGTAAATTAATGACTCTACAGTGGCGGTCGAACTAAAAGGTGGTGGACGATAATTCGTCACCTCCAGAATTTGGTGACTGGATCTCCTAATTCCCAACTGCCCTTTAAAAGAAGCAGTATATAAGGTATTTTCCCCCTCTTTAGCGCATGCCTTCGTGGTGCGATTGGAAGCATACTCGACGCGCATTTCAGAGGTCCAGTGTTCGAGTCCCGGAGAGGGCAAAGCATATGCTTCACATCTCCTGCTTAAAAAAAAATAAATAAAACCTAATGACTCTACAACTCATTTATATTTATGCATCTTTAAAAAATCCCCTTCTACTGTGGACTTTTCCGGCTTCATTTTTTAGTGATATTCGCCATTCTTGGTTGCTTACATACTTATTTTTTATATTCTTTAAGGTTTTCTTAAACTATTAAAAAATCATTGAACATTGAAATATTCTCCCATCACCTATTATTGCAATCTTAGTTAATTTTACGTTATATGGAACAAAGATTAGTATTTCATTCTTGCTCTGTTTTACAAACTTATTTTTCTGTTACTACTGCACAGTTTATTTACTATTTCACTTCTTCATTAATTACCTGGAACAGTTTCCTTGCTTTCTTTACAATCATATTTAGAAAGTGATCAAAATTAGAGAGAATCACCTATTATGGAAATTAATTCAAACTGTGGTTGCTTATATCTGTCAAAATTTCCATCGTCTTTCTGCTTAGATTTTTTAACCTAATGATGTCATTTGGTATCAGAATAAATATTTGCATAGTAATATTTATTTTGCAATATATTTATATATATGTTGTTTGCATTTGATATCAAAATAAATATTTGCATACTATTATTTATTTTGTCACTGAGCAAAACTAGTAGACAGTTAGTCTCTACTTCAATGAATTCGTATATCAGAAGTGATTAAAAAAATCAATTTATTTCTCTCTCCGCCTTTATTTATTTTTTTTAGCCGTATCATTGCGAAAGAAGTAAAGGCAAGCAGCATTTTCCATGCATTGATGTCACTGAATGAAAAAAAAAATATCTGAGATAATATTTTGAGCACACTATGACTAAAGTAGAAAAGAGGGAGTTTCCTGTCATATTTAGTTCGAGTTTAATTAGTTTATGATTTTATTACAGAAGAAGGAGCAATCGAATTGGTACTACTATTTTTTAAAATAAGCGGTGAAAAATTATTAGACAAGATTCGGATTTTTACATTTTAGTTTCACGTAAGTCTTAATTAAAATATGCAGCATTAAAATTATTTGTTTTAAAAATAAACAGAAATTCTGTTTCAATAAAATAATAAAATAAATTCTGTTTCAATAAACAAATATTCTGGCGCATAAAGAAAAAACAAATGGACCACTGTTTAGAAAAAAGATGTTCCAGATAATTAGAACGCTAAATAAGCACACATCGAAATGCGTATAAGAGATTCTTCTAAACTGGAAGTTTACGAGATTCTAAAGTTTAATTATAATTTTTTGTTACATAAATATAAGTATTGTACGAAGCATTGCTTCTAATGATATAACATGAAGATATTATCAAATTTTTTGTATGACATTATTCACTACATAAAAGAGAAGTAGCAAACAGTTAAAATAGTTTTAAATCATGGGCATTTATACATTAGACTCAAGCGGGAAGACAAAAATAATATTTGACATCGGATTACAATGTTTTGTTGTTAGATAAAAGAAAAACACATCAACTTGGACTTTAAAATTAAGGGTCAGTTTACCGAATAAAAGTAATTTACAAAGTTTGTAAGATTAATTATAAACATTTACGCAAAATATGGAAAACTTTGATAGATTAGGAATCTGTATAACTCACACAATAGGCCGCCACCCAGACGGTATAGTGATTAGGAGAGCCTACTGCGACCAAAGGGCCGGGTTCGAATCCCAGAGAAGATATGGATGTTTGTAAGTGTATAATATCTTTACGGCATACATGGCGAGCCGAAAGCCCCCTCGAGAGGCAGGTGGTAGGGTGGTAGGAGACCCTCGGACCCGTTCCTTCTGGATGCTCTCTCCATAAAAATTAGGGCGGAACTGAGCGAAGTCGTACTGTCTGACACCTGTATGGTGTTCAAGACTTTAGCCAACGGCAGGCGCAATCTCGCTCTCCTTGCCGGGATGAATTTCGTGGGCTTGCTGTGATGTTACTGTCAAACAAGTGAGATAAGTCATAACACAGACACATGATTGTCCAAAACCAAAAAATGAATTTTGTACCTCAGTTCTTTGATGTAAGAAATATATGTAAAAATTTAGGATTTGTTTTAGATGGAAGGGCGCAGAATTTCATTTTGCTCCACGGATGTTAATTATTGCACCCCATTTCATATAAAGACGTTGCCAAGTAATCCATTATAATCAGTTAAATAGCAGATAACATAGTTACTCTATCTGGGTTATTAGACTCTACAATCAAGTAATGGCACAGGTGCAAGAGGAGCAACAAGAGTTGAATTTATTATATTTATGCAATGGATTCTTGGCCAAATAGATGGATTAAATGAAATTGAACATAATAATGGATAATGTAAATAGTTCGTCATGGATGTCAGTAACGATAATGATTAATTTAAAATAAGAAAAACCGTTATTTTTTTCAGTTAAGTTTATAAATAAATGAAAAACGTAAGTTGAAATTCATTACTTTTATAAAAATCATAAACTGAAATATTGTATAGCGTGAACGCTAAACTTGCGTCAAAGGAAGAGAAAGAAAATCAGCAATAAAATTAATCTTTGCGGATTTTCATCTTTTTTTAGAATTTGTACATTTGGTATGTTCATTTATAACATTTTGGTCGGACAGATTGCAATCCAAGTCAACTTATAGGCAAAATGAAGATGATGCATGTAATTTGGAAGTGTCCAAAAGATACCATCGTTTCGGCAATTGACAGCAATAAAGAGATACTCTTTACCACTCCATCTAGATGAAAATCATAACGAAGCGAAATTTTCGAAATCTGAAGATGGCAATAATGTTCATTTCTGAGATTTATCATTTCCTTTCGTTATTTATTTCTTAAAGTATGCTTGAACTGAAACGCTAACTATACTAAATAGAAAAAATGCGTTCAATTCATTAAAGTGTGCTTAAGTTACATACGGGATGTCTACATAAAAATAATATTTTTAACTAAATTATAGATTAAAAACTGCCTTTATTATTTAATCATTTTAAAAGTACTTTGGTCAGCGCAGAATTCAACACCTTTAAAGTTCTTTGCCTACTATAAGAATTTTAGGAGGGAGGAGGGAGTAAAAATTAAATTTAATTGACAAACGTTATTAACTGAATTTTTATTTACTTTTTTTTCATTTTACATTAACAAAAATAGAAATACAATATACTCGCGTTTTTACGAATCTGATTACAAACTTTAAAATTTTACATGTTACAGAGTTGTCCCCAGAATGTTTATGATCTTAGTAGCGTCCTCATTTACGGAGTTTATGATTTTAAGAACTTACCTCCTCCCCGCTCTTGGTCCTTATAAATTTGTTAAGTTGTTTGTTCGTTTTCAAGCTTAATTTGCCACACATATCATTTTCACTTGCTATTAGTGTCATATTTTCTATCCTGTGGTTTGCTTGTACCTAAGTAATGGCTAATTAATTTTATGATTTCTCTCTCCCAGATATACCTAGCATAGGGTGGCCAGAAAGTCCCATTACACGTGCAATTATTTCACTGTAATTTTAATAACACTTACAGTTATTTGTCCAAAACGTCCGTACGTTCGCCACCATTATTCCTATACAGCTTGATATGCCTGAATGCGCTTCATTTTATCCGCTTTAGCAGCTGCGATGTCACATGCCGGAAGGCTCCAAACACACTTGCCCGCAGATCATGACTGTCCATGTAGGGCTTTTTCCTGACGTATGATTTGATGATCTACCACAGGGCATTGTCTGGCGTCATAAGGTTCGGACTTCGAGGCGGCGAAGGATAAGGGACTGGTGAATTTTAAAACCCACTCCAATCCATCGTCCAGGGAACAGTTCACGAACAGGAAGAGGAAGTGAGAAATGGACAGGAACTGCATCGTGTTCACAAATAACCGTGTTGTTGATGCCCAACTTCTGCAGCTTTGGAAGAGGTTAGGAACTCAATACCTCCAGATTAGTAACCTGGGTCACGGAAACCTGAAAGAAGTATAGACCAAAGATGCGGTCTTCAGTCTTCTCTTCCCAAAGCGTTCTCCTCCCACGTGATCAAAGTCTGACGACTTGGTGGCTCCTTACCGAACCGTTCACGAAATCCATCCGTCACCTGTGCCTTCCATTCGTGTACTCACAGCTTCTAACTAAACGCTCCTCTAAAGTGAAGTCGCTGGTATATGCCATTGTTCTTCAACAAGGACAGACACAATGAACTGGCCATCGGACAGATTTTATTCTCCTCCCCGGACAATCACGATGACATTCACAAGAGGAGCACTTCTTCCATATCAGTGACCCGGATGGGAGATTCAAATCTTAAATATCTTGCCATCTTACACGCATTTAGTTGAGGTACAAGTGGACTTTCTTGCTACCCTGTACTACCGTCGTTCAAGAACAAAGAAAAATTTTTTGATGTATTCAGATTATTAAAAAAGGAAAAAAAGCCAGACACATTTAATTTAATACTTCCATTGCCTGTAAAATATATGCTTACTTTATGACTAAATTTACATTTGGAATTGGTTTAGAGTGAAAGAAAAAATCTTCGCAACTCTATAAGTAAAGGCTTTTACTATATTTTCTGATAAATAGATCTAAACATCTAACGGTTTTTTCATACGAACGTTTTAAAGAGGAAAGAAATCAGCCTTGAGTTTGATATATTTGCTATCAGTTGTTAGTACTGCCACATATAACTATCGTCTTCAGGAGTGCATTAGCAATTATAAATCTTCCTTAAATAATCTGAAAGGTCATATACTTCGTAACGGTAGAATTAGTGACAGCAATAAACTTATTTACATGCAAATTTATAATAAACAGTTTTAAGTGAATTGTTTTTTTTTTAATTTAATGCACCATACTTATATACCTGATATCAAGTTATTATTACATGCTGAATTTATCAAATAATAGTATTTTTATTTAGGTACTATGATGATCGTAAAACATTTTGCCAAAAATGTAGCCTCGCATGAAGTTAAAGCATTTAACAGATGGATGGCCAACCGCGACACGCGTTCTACGTTCTGGCACGCGAAGACTTATTGGAAAATTAAAAAAATTGAAGAAATAATAATGCCTTTAGGAACTTTGTCAAAATCCGTAAAAACCTAATTAGGCTATTGAATACTCATTAGGTTACTGAATACAACAACGCCGGAAAGCGGCAAAGCTTGACACCAGTACAACGATGCGGTAAAGATAGCGGGGTCATGGGACGAGCCTTTTGGCACCGTTGTGACTTACTATGGTTGTCCGTTCTCAAGCGAGAGCGAGTGCGACACTGGCTGTGTGGCTCAGTTGATTTTAAAACTGCCGAGCAAGACGATAATAAGCTTTTTTTAAACTGTTTTTAGGTTTTGGCATCAAGCGTCGTTGCTTTCAAAATTTTATTTTCACTATGTTCATGAGTAAACCTTGGATATCGAATAGAAAATATGAAGAGAGTATTGCAGTCCGTGACTTTAAAAATGTCTGGGGAGAACAATTTTTGTTTATGCTTCAAAATACTTCTAAGCCTGTTTGATATGTGGAAATTGTGCATCAGTGCCAAAAATAAATTAATCTGGACCGACATTTCAAACAACTGCATAGTGATTTCAACAGCAAATATCCTGCCGGATCACACTTGTGAACGGAATTTATCAATTTAAAAAAAAAAAAAAAAATCTTCAACCGAACCAACAATCCTTCTTCCAGAAGAGAAATGATGAAATGGAAGGTATAGTGAAGGCTTCTAATGAACTTCCTCTGTTGTTAGTCCGCACAAAAAAACCCTGTTCTAACGGAGAGAAGATGATAAAACATAGCTTTTTAATACTTGCTGAAAATGACAGTGATATAAGCGTCAAAGATGTGGTTGATAAAATAGCTTTTTCTAGAAATGCATTCTATGCATCGGATAGATGGCATGAGCCAGAATGTTGGTACATAAATTGTCTCTGGACTAAATTGAAATTAACAAAACTGAGGGGACAAAATTATATAGTGTCTGCACAGATAGAGAGACTTGGATTGTTGGAAGGCTAAATAGTTTTGCTACATTGCTGGAAAATTATTTGGGAAGGAAAATTTTCAAGTATGATTGTATTATCGATCAAAACGCCCTTTGTGCCCAAGGACTTCAACCAGTCTTCTTTTGCTGACACTGTAGCAAAGAACCTCTATGTAAAGAAGGAAAGGCTCCATAGACGTAATGTAAACCACTTTGTCTGCAACGCCGCTACAAAGAAAAGGGAACATTCGCCAAGGGATTTGGCGACGGAATCTGTTGGCGAGAATTTCCCTTCTCTGATATGCTAGTTCTTTGGTACCTAGCCGACATTTTCCCCCTCCGCGACGTGTATAGGAAATTGAGGAACACGGGTTAAGATGAATCGTTCTTTGACTTGTCGCGATAATTTAAATTCGGAAATGATGAAATATTAGGTGAAGTTTCACTTTCACTGGCTGTTGAACTTCCATTGTCCATATCGCTACTTGAAACCAAAGAACCTATTCTTTGTTTAAACTCTTGCTAAACGTAACGGTCGAACCCTGTCCAAACCAACTTCGACATTCAGCTTCGAGCTTTGGCGCTTTTTGGCGACAGATATTTCACGCATGCGCAGTTGTTTCCCTTTTCGTTGGAAGGGAGCCACTTCTGCTTCTGCGAAGTTTTCCTTCTTAACAGTACATATTCTTTGACTGTAGTGCGCTCAACAAAATACGAGCTCGAGCTCTGAATCGATGAACTTTTCGCGGAAGAAATAGAAGAGGATGGAAAGTTACCCCTTCATTGTAGTGTGAGCTGTCTTTCCAAAGGAAGTTCACCGGCGAAATTTTAGAATTTGAGGTGTTTTAAAATATCTGGAAGAAAACAATGAGCTGCCCAGTGAGTGCTTGCTACTCAAGAATGAAGGGTAGCTGTGAGACGTATCTTTTCTCACCGATGTTATGGGACATTTAACTAATTCAAATTTAAGATTACACGAAAACGATAGTATTATTCCTAACCTAGATGGTCATGTTTCTTCTTTTGTGAACAAACTTTTGCCTTTTTGTCTCAATTTTGGAGAAAAAAAGATTAACATATACTACAACAGATTAACATATAACAACAAAGATAACATTACTGCAGGAAGTAGCTACGAAAGTCAATAATGCTCCGAACTATGGTAGATTCAAAAATTTAATATCCATTTTGCAGGATTCATTCAGTGCCAGGTTTGATGTTTTTCGAGAAGACAAAAAAGTGCTAATCTTTTCAGAAATCTTTTTTCAGTTTCTC
Source organism: Stegodyphus mimosarum (assembly GCA_000611955.2). Taxonomy (NCBI): domain Eukaryota; kingdom Metazoa; phylum Arthropoda; class Arachnida; order Araneae; family Eresidae; genus Stegodyphus; species Stegodyphus mimosarum. Next base: position 16,504 of record KK112775.1, read on the forward strand.
TGCAAGACATTAACTATTACATACCTGTAATCCAAATCGAAATTATTGATCTACAGCACCCATACTACACAAAAAAGAAAATAAAAGGTACATATTTCAACTACAAGTGATCCAAATTATATTGAATTTTGGAAATTTGTACCAACAAGCTATTTCCCATGATTTGGCTGCCAGATATTGTTGTAGATTTGGATCAACATATGCTTGTGAAGAAATACTTTCTATTATGAACACAATAAAATCAAAATATCCCTGAAGATTAAGTGATATGCACCTAAAACACCTAATTTTATTAGCAGCTTCAAGAACTAATCCTAATATAGATAGATGACTCGGTAAAAAAACTACAAATTCAAAAGATACATTAATAAACTATTAATTGCTTAATAATTATTTAGAATTAAATGTTTCAAGTTTTTCATTCTTTTACACGTAACCTAACTGACAAAATCCTTTAAAAATGTTTATTAACAATAAAACCTAAGGTTGTATTTTTTGTTTTATTTATTATATAGTTTCTTAAGTTTGCACCACTCAGGCTGATATGGAAAAAAAATGTGCTATTGCGTAAAAATCCCATGATCAGCCTATAAATTACATTCTTTTTAATTCTTATATTTTTTAGTATGTTGGAGAAGTTGGAAGTGGCAGTCTTCTCAAGACGGTTGGCTACACCAGCTTTAAAACAAGGAAAGTATTATTTAATGTACAGTCTGTATTGTATTACATTATTAACACTAACTATAACATTTCATGTACTTATTATAATTACATCAGTTGTGTCTGATATTCAGTATATACTTTATTCTTAAACGTGGTGAGAGACACCTTAAAATATACTCTCCAAAACTAAACCAAACTCGTAAGAATGCAGCGCCATCTAGTTGTTGCGCATATAAAACAGAATATTTCAACCGCATCGAAATTTTCAAAGAAATTTAATTGAATACCGCAGGAGCCGAGGGCTAATATGCTAATTTTACAATACTTAAAAGAAGATGCATTCTATGCATTATACCTTTATTAGGAAAATTACCGATCGCTAAAACTTTTAAGTCAGCTTGAATTTGCACAAATAGAAAATTTCGATTTGACAATTTTTTGAAATTTTCAAACTGAATAAACTGAAGTACGATGCCATGTGAAATAACAAATAAAATTACAAAGCAAGCAATACTTTTATGACATATTTCAGAAAATTAAATACACACGGCAGATTTATAATTAAAAAATTTTTAAATAATGTAATAATTACAAACAATATGAAATAAAAGCCTAATTTTTATTTATGAACTGATTATATTTTGCCTGTGCCTTTTTAAAAAAATCAGGAGTTATTAAAAAATTAGTGTTAAAGCCTACCTAAATGACAGATTCATAAACCACACATATAATTAAATGATGAATGCATGGAAAATATTTCTGGCATAGTAAAATTCACAAAATAAAAATCCTTATTAGTAGCGGTCGCAAAACCAAAAGGAAAGAATAGGAGAAAGAATGATATATCTATTCTAACTGAAATATTGTAGATAATTTCTAAGGTGCATGCAGCACATCTGGTAAACTAGCAAAATGTTAGCGAGAATGTAATCCTTCCGATATATCCGGTGTTAACTGTGATATCCCCCCCCCAAAAAAGTAGGTAAACACATCCCTGCACTAAATTTGTTTCGCTATACCCAAGATAATCGAAAGATTAATTAAAAACCGAGCATGCATGAATATAGTGCTGTAAATTTTTGTAAATATTTTGTTCATTTGATTACATTTTTAATCAATGTAAAATTGATTAATCCCCCCCCAATGGCGGGCTTTAACCATTTATAGGCGTTCTCCACTACTAAGGCCGGAAGCGGTGATCTCTTTATTATACAGGCACCTAAGGCGGGCATCCATTGCCTCCTATAAAGAGATGGACAAATTACATCCATGCCTTCTCCTGGATTCGAGCCTGGGCCCTTTCGTACGGCACCAGCCACTTTCTCATCTGCGCAGCACATTTTAAAACGTTTACGCATTGTTTTTGTTTATTTATTCGATGCATTTTATGTGATACTTTTATCACGTACTTTTTAATCAAATCTGTAGCCATTCAGTGCTTTTGCAAGTGTTTATTTCGACAGTTATGCTGTAGATACCTGAATTCTGAAATAATCGATATCTGAATTGTGAAGATAGCTTAATTAGAACCTGAGATATGGGTTGAAACTTTCCTCAGTGGCAAATTCCCGTTACTTGGCAACATGCTGGAAGCTTCCTAAAAAAAAATATTTTTGAAGAGAGGAGGATAGGATTTTTCCTGAACTTTTCAGATCTACTGGGCAACTGAATAAATGCTGCTGCGTTTAAGCCATTAGAGTCAATTAGTTTACCTGAATAATTCAGTTAAAAATTTTGTGAGGTTCTGCATTCTGATGATTACTGTTTTAGACTCTGTTCTGCAAGTAATTTGGGTGATCTGCTATATTCTTCATGTGTAACGAAGTTGGTTAAACTTTCTTGCTTCCTTGGGCAAGAGAGATAAGGCTGTTTACTTTGCATGAGCTGTCATTTATTTCAATAAAGTGTAAATTTCTCTCTATTATTCTAGAAGTGTTATTAAAGAGATCTCTATAAACCTGTAGTACACATATTATTGTTCAGAAGTCTCAAGTGTCATCCAATCAATCATTGGTCGGTTAACAGAAACCTAAGAAATTGGCTTGCTATTCTTAATTAAGTTCATATTTACCATTCAGCGTTTTTTTTTTGGGGGGGGCACTATATCTGACCAAAATGTTTGACGTACTCTCAACTGCACCTCCTCAGGGTCGACGTAGAGAACTCTCCGAAGCCTCGGGCTAGGATCTCTACCTAGGTAGTCTTGGCCATGCAGATATAGAAATTATGAACCTAGTGGTTCTGGAGGCCTCGAAAAGATCACTTACTGGCCAGCTCGTGGGTCTGGCACATCCTAGAGCAGATGACTCTAGTAGCCCGGGGGTAGTGTGGCGGGTTTGCTAGGTAATGTCCCTGTGTGATGGGCAGTCCAAGCGATTGCTAAATAGCAAATAGACAACCAGCGTCGCCGTATGGCGGCTGGTGTCAATCCTCTCCAAGGTTCAGGGGCACGGATTGAACCCCTGGGCAGGGTGGATTGGCCGCACAGAGCCAGCATCTAGTGAGGCAGAGTACATAATCCACATTAGAACTAGTTACTCTCAACTGATCAACAAATTTATTTTGACCAAAACGTAAGCAAGCAGAAAAAGAAGCATTCACATCTTTAGTCCTTTTTTGAATTAATATTTTCCCCTTTCATTTATCAGGAACAAGTGGAAATAACTAACATACATACGGCAGCACAATGTGCTGTGCTTTACAGTTCCATATGTTGAGCTTATTAATTTTACTTTTTAAGTTATGTTTCATTTGATTTAATTCTGGAAAGTTTCAAAACAATTTTCTTGCATTTGGTTAACTTAATACACTGAAAAGCAGCTTCTTAAATTGAAATGCAAGCATATATTGATGAAATCAAAATATGACATACATATATTTTACATATTTCCTTCATTACTTGGCATTATTAAGCAAAAACTTTCCTGTGAAAAGCGGAATTCACAAAAATAATGAAATTTCTCTGCACAACTACAGTCAGTCAGGCCCACTAACAGCCGAGTGGTAAAAGCCACTGCACACTGATGGTTTGGTCTAGGGTTTCAGTCCCAACGAATGGGCTGGCTGCACGGACGTTTCATGGTTTTTTCCCATGTGTAATGTGGATACGAGCCAGTTTCCCTATAAATAATAATTAATTACAAAGGCAAATAAGCATTTACAGTCTTTCAAGCAATAATAATACCATTTTTTAAACCATTTACAGCAAATGATATATATGAAAAATATGTAATGATACTCAAAAAAAGAATGTGTACAAACTTTTTTTTATTCAGAAACAAAAGCTATTACATACAGTAACAAAATATAAAAATGTCTCGCATATTAATAAAATTCCATACTGCAGAGCATAAATATATGCATTATTAATAATCTCACATGCTATTAAAAAATTTAGATTCCCGTTTGCATACAGCTTTTTTTTTTAATGAAATGGGTTAAGTTTCCAGTATGCTAACATTCTATTCAATAAACAGATAAAATAAAACAAAGGGCTACAACTTTCAGAATTTTGATTCAAATCACATGAAATAGTTCTGGCATATAAAAATCAGCCTTGAGAAATATGTATAAAAACTATGTTTAATATTTATCATAATATTTATTTAGTGAAAAGACTTTATGAATCAAATATTTTTTCCTCTACATTACTAGTTACAAAATACAAAGCTGGGAAATAATGATCCCAATGAAAGCTATTCTTTGGTTTACATTAATACAACAAGAATTCTACATAAGCAGTTTAAGGCAAAATTATAAGGATAGATGCCAAAAATAGGCAATTCTGTATTCATCTTCAAACAGTTGCTGTCAAAACAAACTTTCACTTCCTATGGCACTTTAAACAAATTGCAGCTTTATTTCAAGTTCCTTCATTTAGATGACTAATTATACTAGGACTTATCGCTTAAAGTAACTGCATACAATTACAAACTATAACAGATAATTGTTGAATAAAAACGATTGTTTTTAAAGTACAGCAACTGCTTAGTTACCGTAACTGAGATCATGTCAGATCACAACAATAATGTGACACAACACTCCTACACTGATAAAGGATTAAATACATAAAAGAAATACTTCAACAATTATAAAACACATAGAAAAATGGCATCTACATTACATAGCAGCATACATTTTCCTTATACAATTTAATTAGATTGCAAAACTGTCATTTTACTAAAGCAAAAACTCCCCCAAAAATGCTTCCAGCAGCATTTTGGGGGAATAATTAAGCAGCTTTTTTAATAAAAGCACTACTAGAAATGACTGTCACTGACACATACTACATTTTTTATTTAAAAATTCTTTGTTTTTTTAATTATCCTTATATATTTTAAGTGATGTAAATATTTAACATAAAATTTACATCAATACCAATAATGCATAATATACAAGAAAAAACATATTTTAGATAATATACATAAATAAGAAATCCAAACTTGCTGTTCCCTAAGATACAATGAAGAAATATACTAATACATATCAACAAGAGTTACTACACTACAAAATGAAGTATTTTAAATATTTTACCATAAAATTTATAAAATCTGAATAAATACATGAAAATTTTCATAAAATATCTGAAATGATATAAAGTACATAAAGATTATATACATATATATTTATTTAATTTTATAAATGCAAAAATAACATATGATCAAGAAGTACAAGTGTTATGCAATAAAATTTTTGTTCAATTAATAGCACTTTCCCAAATTCCCATAGCAAACTCCTATACATAATTAAAATTATTAAAAAAAAAAGAATTTTAGTGCCTTTCAAAAAATTTTATTAAAATTTTTTTCAATGCAATATGCCTACAAAAGTTTCTCCCTGGAAGCATCTCTTGGATAAATAGCTCTCACATTCTTTGCCATATTCAATTATGCAAATACAACATAGCTAAAATTATTTTCAGCTTTGTGAACAGATGAGCAACTGCCAACAATGTACTGCAGGAACCAGGCATAGTAGTAGGCCTTTTACTGCCCAATGCAATCTCTACTGGTTTTAAATTCTGTCATCCAGTGTGGCTACACTGACTGCACCAGCTCTGATACTGGCTCTTGCAAGAATATAAATAAAACACATAGCTGAAAGATCCACTCACATAAAATACTATTTATCACATTCTCTCAAATGTCATGAAGAAAGCATAATTCATGACAACAGCTTAATATCAATTAATATGTGCCGCCTTAAAGGCATACAATTATATATGATCTTTTACAAAGCTTGTAAATTGCATTTTTTTTAAATAACAACATACTTTCATAATATCCCATGATTATGATATTTTTAACAGGAGTTACTTTGGAGCATGGATAGTTATAATGAGCCAGAAATAAATAACAGTAATCTTAAAAATTAATTATGAAATGATAAAAATGCACCTGATTTATGACAAAGGTGGAAAAGACAAATCTGGACTTTTCAAGATTTAAGGCCATATGGTCTTCTTGCATTAGCTTGCAATTATAGCAGAACTAATCCTCTTAGCACTTTCAGTGTGAATATTAAGGTGCACATCCTTTCAAAAATTAGTAACACCTACTTATGTTTTGCACCTGGGCATGAAATTAAATAATAAAGCTACTTAGTTCTAAGGAAACCTTGGGAAGAATTATAAGATAATTGTAATCTTTAAAATGCAACAATAAGAGCAATACTGAAACACACCCTTTATATATATGCAGTAGCTAGATTCCCAAAAAACTATGCAAAAAAAATACAATTAACATGAGAAATAAAACAGAAGTTCTGAACTTAAAAACCCAGCATAAGCAGTTAGCTTATTTCAAAGAACCTGCTGTTACTAAAGGGACCTTTGTTTATTTTCATCATTTAACTTGACTTTTATAGGAGTTCCATTCAAACTAAAATGCTGACATATGTATGCTGAAGTTATACATGTCAGCATTTTAGCTGATCTCCATTTGATGCAAGTCCAAATTTTGGATTTTACTCCAAACAATAGATTCTGAATTTTAAAAAAAGGAAGCAAACAAAAACTCCTCTCTGTGTTTAAAGAGTGTAAAACCAGTAATTTTACACAATTCAATGCATTTACAGGATTTTCCTGAACTTAATGTAGCCACTTGTTTATGAAAATCTTATAAAATATTTTCATAAAGCAGATCTCTCATATAGTTACGCTAATGCAGTTTTATTTTAGGGACTTCAGTGCATAATGTGAATCTATAGTATATTTTCAATGTCAAAACTACTTTACGAAAATGTGACCATAAAGCACCACATTTGATATAAATATAAATTCTAAAGATGTTTATTCAGAATTAAAGTCATAAAATGTGACATTATAAACATGGTTGATCAAAACATGTAAAATGACAGATTCTCACCCTAATACGTATTCAATTAAAATGTACATAAAAACAGAACTAGAACTATACATAATTTTGGCTCTTTATATGAAATTTGCAGTTTAGTGAGAACAGATCAGTGTCCCCCCTCCCAAAAAAAAAGATAACTAGAATTCATGTGTTTGATTCCTTCTAAAATCAGATATATGTTTATTCGCCTATGATAAAATATATACGACTTAATGCAGTAAAAAATGTGAAAGAAAACGATTCATTAGCCTGTTAAAAGTGTATCAGCAAAATGGTAATATCAGTTTCAATGCAAAATGTATGGCCTTGATAACACATTTTGATTGATGAAGTACATATTTCACAGACAAAGCACCTAAAATTTTTGCCCATTAATGAAAATAAAATGAGCCAGATCTAGCATTACATTGTTTATGATCAACAACATAGAAAAAAAAAATTGACTGAAGCATTATTGATCGATTACTCAAAATTTTGTGTACATAACAGCAAAAATGATGCACTCTTATACAGCTTGGCTTAGATAAACTAAGAGTGATCCATTTTGCAATGCTCAGTCAAGCATATACCATCACAATAATTAATTGCAACAGAAGAATTAATTTCCTTTTTAAGATTGCAAGAAATTAAATACATATTCAAAGAAATATTCTTGAATTTTATAATGAAAAACAAGTCTTAAATAGCCATTTGAGATATGAGGCATTCAAAACATATGGCTACAGGTTTTGATTTCTTAAATATTATTCCTAAACATGCAGTTCCAGATAATAAGTTCCTCCAATTAAGGAAGCAAATTTTTCAGGAACAGCAATTTTTTACACAATTCTAGTAGGACAAAAATTACGATTAGTAAAACATTCATTATGCCAAAACCAATTAAATAGAAAAAACAAATTATACCTTTACACTCACAGCGATATACATAAATAATAGTTTCATAATGACAGTTACAAATTTGATACTAAATGGCCTTTAATCTAATATGAAACATAAATCACCAAAACGAGACAATTTTGTTTTTATCGTTCAGTTAAAAATTTTGTTTGAAGGAAATAAATATGCTTCTGATCAGTGAAAAGCATTGAAAAGAGATCTAAATCAACAAATTTGTTCTTGCATATCTCCACGAATTCCACAATTAAAGGTACAGAATGCTTTCATTAAAATTATTAGAGAATACCGAATATTTTACTACTTGTAATTTCCTCTAAAAAATTAATGAGTTTTATATTCATACAATACTTCTTAGATTACTTTAGAAGCTTTTTATAAAAATTTTTGCCTCGCTTTGTAACTCTGTAATTATTTTTAAAAAAATTACTAGAATGAGTAATTAACCAAATAAAACTTCAGGTATTTTCAAACACCATGTATAAGAATACAATGCATGGAGGAAAAAGTATCATTACATCAATAAGCCTGTCATAACAAAATACTGTTTTCAAGAAATAAATTGGCAATAATGCTCAAGCATAGAGTTCTATAAAATGTATTACTAAACAATGTACCAAGAGTTATACTACCCTATGCTAAATAAAGAGATGAGACTATGCAACACAGGTAACTCTGACATACACGAATTGTATTAATTTAGAAGTCAAACAACAAAAATCAGCATTATATTTGCAAATTTTCTCAGGACTAGTTCCGATGGTTTTACCGAACCACCATCCTCAGCTGCCAAAGCCATTCTGCCCATCCATTCTTATCTTATCTAATTACTATATCTTATCTCGTTGATTTGCACTTTGGCAGCTGAGAAAAATTTGCAAATATAACACTGATTTTTGTTATTTGACTTCTAAATTAATACTTGTTTGGTGTATTATTCTATCTTACTACATGAATTGTTCTTAATAAGCCTTTTAAAACAGATCATTGAACACTGCTTCAAACATTTTATAATTATGTATTTATCTACATATATCTATTACAATAAATCATGAATAATGGAAATGAAAAATTAATGAGAACAAATACTGCAGGTTACATCTAATGATGTAATTTAAAAAATAAGCTAGAAAGAAGGTAATGACTAAATGTTTCAAAACATTTTCTCTCTACCACAGAGAAAGCAACTGCATTTCCTATGAAATTACTGTTTTTAACAAGGACCTTTAACTTAGAGTTGGATGAAGACTAAAATCCATATTGCATTTAATACTTGCAAATAGTATTAAGGCCAGTCCTATATATTACACTTGATCACATGTTGACAGATGAGTAATCATGCATAATATAACAGAATTTTCTACCAGCATTTTTGACTGTTTTTAATAAAGAATTTTATTTGCATTGATAAAAGTTTTGTCTATAAATCTACAGTAATAAAGGAACTGAAGACTATAAAACTGTGTTTACTTATAAGCTGAGAGATCAATTCATCTGAAATTTACAAAAGAAATATGAAACACAAAAAAAATGCAAAATTACTTTCCAAAAGCTATAAAGTTTAATATAAAATTTCCAATACAGCAACATCTCATATTGTTTAGCAATTTAATATATTAATAAATTTTAAAGTATTTTGAATTTATTTAAAAAGGTACACTAATTTATAAAAGACATGGGGCATAAAAATGAAAACAATATAAATTAAATGCAAAAGATTAATAGCAGGATTACTATTACATATTGTTGAATTTAAAGTTTGGCGAATAAGTAAGATTAAATTGATGCAGATTTTGAAAAGTTGCTTTTTTAAGATCCCAAACTAAGACCGCTTTTTTAACTACTTTTAAATTTTAAACTGGCATGTTCCTTTTCAAATTCCATAAGAATTTAATGCACATTTTACTTAAAAGAATGACAGTTTTTACAAAACATTACATACAATTTTTATACATAACATTTCTATAATTTAATTATATTACGTTTAAATGATCTGGAATGTATGAAATATTTTACATTAAAACAGCAGAAAAATTAACAGCCCCCCTCCCAAGAAAGGACACTTCAATAGAGATTTGAAAACCGAATATATTTCTCATTTAAATATGTTCCGATGCACAGATCTTTGTTAAGATTTTCAACAGCAAACTCAGCAGTTCTTCCAAAATTCATTCCAATGATATTGAGGAAAGGTAAATAGAACAGTTTTCTTAAAATTGCTAATATTACATTATCATAAATATGTAGCACTGTTTTAAGTAAACTTTAAAAAATAGGTACAAAAATAAAAATGGCACAGACATTACAATTTGTTATTAAATATCATAACATAAAACTAGCTCTAGTTTCACTACCAAAGGTGAATGCTTAAAAAAAAAAAAGACTTACAGTAAAACATCAAAGTATTCTTATTGCACATTATTATAGCAGTAAGTATGCTGAATTATGCACCTGTACCTGTCATATTATAATAAAAAGAATGATTTACTTCTGATTAGAATTTTAAACAATTACAACCAGTGTTGAACCCAACAAGCTAAAATAAATGTGATTAAAAAATTACGGAATGAAATCACATGCGATTAAAAAGTATCTGCACTACTGGAATGCATAGCCCATTTTCTATTCAAAAAGTCTGAATAACTGCATTACCTTTTTTAGGCAAACCATATTTGTATTTACTACAGTGTAAGCAAGGGAATATTATTTTTCTTTCATCATGTTTTATTTCATTAACCATTTAGAGTCCAAAATACACAGTATTTTTATCTCCATTAATATACAAAACACGTTTTGTTCGACATAATTTTGTTTGCCTTAACAATGAAATTTTTACTGGTCTAAACATATAACCCATTTCTTTTTCATGTAAAACAAAATATACTTTTTTACTTATTTTCTTTAAAAGTATAAAATATCATTTATATTTTTACTGAAGTAAAACTAACTAAATATGTGCTGCATTGCATTATTGTTTTACATTATTTAAACCAATCAGAAAAGAAGTAAATTATAGAAACATTACTCTAATTGACCTGGAAACATAAATGGAGTGATTCATAATATCACAGGTCAGATAATTAGTGTTCTATTATACCTCACATCACATTTCTGTTGATTAAATTACCACGCACAGCTTTTAACATCACTTACGTTTTTAGAATGTTACAAATAAGTGCATTTAACATTTTTAAGCAAAATTACCAATATAAGAATCATCAAGTACTGGAATATTACTCGAAATTGCAATTTCTCCAAGTTGAATATACGGGTCATTTGTAGAAATTTTTTTACATATTAAAGTTCTACATTTTCCTTGTAGATTCATTAAAGAATACTAATTATAGTTTGCAGCATTCAGTAAAATAAAAAAATTTAAGAAGAAAAAGAGAAAGTAAACAGTACTTAGCAAAACATGAATGATTTTAAATGGTTGATAACGGCTAACATATATTTAAATCACTACCATTTAGAAAGAAATTTAGATATTAACATGTGAGTTCTTACAAAGCTTTTTATAATTAGAAATATGGTCCCATAAACCGCAATGAAAGTTTCACAGAAGCATCCTAATTCCAAACATATAACAGCATTTTGTACAAAACATGTATTTCATAAATAATACACTGCTTAAAATAAAATAACTGAGCAGATTACAAACAAAACTATGTACAAATATCTCATAGTTCCAATCACTTTACTTCCTCAACTATCTGAATTAAGTCATCTAAATTTTGGTATCCTGGCAAACTCCAAAAATACTTTTAAAATATTTGGTCTTTCTAATTAATGTAATTTTTTATTCAAATACCTGCTTAAACTACCAATGGAGTAAAAATTGAATACTCAGTTCTGAGTAAGCCAAAGAGAAATCCTACAACAGCACACATGGTATTTAAAAAATACTGTAAAATCATAGAGTTCAAAATCTTTTAAAACATTTAATAAAAACATGCAAAGCAGAGCATGTACGAAACATTAAAATGCTAATATTACATTATCTTAAACTTTCTCTGAATTTAAGGAAAAACTACTCTGATATACAAAAAATACTTAAATAAAAGACCTCTTTATGTAGCATACAAACAATTATTCTGTACCAAGAAATATATCATGCATAAAAGATATCTTTGTTCATTGAAATTGTTACACCATGAAGGAAGCTTAAAACAAACTGCACGAAAGGCAAAATGCGTTGAGGAAGCTTAAAACAAACCGCATGAAAGGCAAAATGCATTGGGCATGCACACATTAGAGGCAAAAGTAGTATACAAGGCAGACTGAAATGCTGATTTTTTGTTCAAAAATCAGATTTACTCCTTTCTGGGGCGAAGAGGGCACTTGGAGGTTGTGGTATGCTTCATGTAACATGAAGTAACTCGTACCAGATATCCTACAATTCCATTGGAAAGAACTGCAGCCAATCGAGACTAGATTATTGTCCTGACTCAGTATAGATGAGATCCAATCAGCGTTATGAGAATTTGCAACTAAGCAGCTCCAAGAAAGCCACAAAAGAGAGCTTAGACTGATTGCAAGACCTGCTGTCCAGTATTCAACTAATACTAGCTTTGAGAACTCTGATGACAAAAAAGAGGAGGCAATGTGCGATACGTAGTAATTGATAAAATAAAATTGGGGGTAAGGACCTAATTTTTAATGAATATTGGGTTGGCTGAAAAATCACGATGCATTTTTTCACTGTTCTTCAGAAGTCTTTTGTTTATATGTAGAACAATGATCCGTCAATAGTATATATCCCATTTTCTTTGGTAACTTTTTCCTATCTTTCAATGAGTCTCATAATTCCTCATTCAAAAAAGAAACTATGTTAGCAAACTGAACAAGGACTTATAGCCTCATCTGAATTGAATGTTATATCATGAAAGAAATTTTGAAAACAGCAAAACAAGTGAAAGCCTGAGGGTATATGATCAGGTGAGTATGATGTGTGTAGCAACATTTTTCATCCAGACTCCAATAAATTTTCAGTGATCAAACTTATGTGTGGTCTTTTTTCCAAGTTCCTACCAATGAGCCAACAATTCAGTTCAAACGTGTGCTGTTGCTAACTGAAGAGTTTCACCAAATCCATCTTCCAAAAATTTCCAGAAATCATTAATCATATAGGAATTGCATTCTATCCTGATAACGTGAGACCACACACAAAGTGGAATACTTAGTTCTGATGATGAAAAGTGTTTAGATGAAAAGTGTTGCCTCGTGTATCATACTTGCTCGATCTTGTGTGCTCAGACTTTCACTTCTTTCACTCTCTTCAAAATTTGTTTCATGGTATAACATTCCATTCAGATGAGGCCATAAATCAACACCTTGTTCCACTTTTCACTGATGAAGTTAGCTTCTTTTGTGAATGAGGAATTACGAAGCTCATTAAAAGAAACCAAAAAATTTTCAAACAAAACTGGCTATACACTATTTACTGATCATTTTTCTTAATATAAATAAAGGACTTTTGAAGAAATAGAAAAAAATGCATCATGTCTTTCCAGACAACCTAATATACACATGACAAAACGTATATAGTTATTTATGCACATGAAAAAATAAAAATATTTTCCAGCACAATAATTTTTTTCACTATTTCAAGAAAAAAAATTTCAGTGAGTTGTCACCAAGCCAATAGATTAATATACCAATAATCCAGTCAAATACACTAATCTATCATATTTCAAGAATTGCATTTTGAAGTGAGATAAATATAACAGAAATCTTACTCTAGTTTTACAATATAGGTGAAAATTCTTTTTTATGTCTTAACCAGAATTAAAATCCAGCTGTACGATTCATAAAGGCATTATCATATAATATAAGAACAGTATTTGCATACCATTTTATTTTCAGTGAACCACAGATTGCTCATTTGAAATTTATGTTTAACAAAGCAAAATATTAAACCCATATTAACATATAAAGTAGAATCCCAATGACTCAATCTTCAGTTTCCTGACACCCTTTTATCGCACTTGAAATCATTATAACAGCTATTACTGTTACTGTATTGCAGGCTTCATTTAAGATATATTGTATACATTGCTGTAGCAGTAAATCTTCACAACTCATGTTGTTTTTACTTCTGTTTTTAGCTGTGTTGTTATTTCAGCCACTCATACATTAGTGCCCTGTTTTTTCTCTATTGTATTAATAGTGAAGTGGATGGAGTGGCTGCTACAATTAAGCATAACTTTGGGGTTTAAGAAAGGCAGGACAAGAATAGGAAAATGCAATGTTGGAAAATTATTCATACCAGTTTCGCAGCACAGTTTATGGAATTTGATAAAGCACATATGTAAAGAACTTGTCCACTTGCTGGGGATCAAACCGACAGCAGATGCTCTGCTATCTCTAACAAAATCAACTGTATCATTAATCAGTCATTATCCAATTCAAAATTATTTTCACTTTCAAAGTGCATCAATCACATATATTACCATTTTCTTTTAATGTCGTCACAATATATTTCTTTATATTCCACAATTTTTATGATGTACATAGTAATGGGCCAATCCTTTTTCTAATGAAAGAATATTACTACTGCAGTACCAATATACAGATTTTAATGTGCAATAACTGTAACTATTTTTAATACAGTCAGTTTTTTTAATGTTCAGTGGGCATATTTTACTAACCAATCGTCGATAGTTCTATATCATCATACATCCAATTACTTGACCACTATTCATTTCATTTATATAGGATAACCAAGACTCTACTATTTTCATAAAAAGTAACACTTTACAAAACTAGCAATAGAGCAACCATCATCAAAAGATTAACTTAGTTTCATAAGATTGATATAAACTGGAGTTGAGTACATATATATGAACCAAAAAGAAGGCATTCAGTTGATTTTAAATTAATTTCAAAATGAAAAATTCACATGAACTCTCAAACTTTAAAAATTCAAGTGAGTAAGGCAATGAATTAAATACATGGATGATACATTAAATAATGGAATATAGAGAGAATTAGCTATCTCTCAGTAAGCAAGATATACCACACAATTCATACTAAGATGTTCAATTAAGAAAATGCGTGTCAACAGCATACATGATTACATTTCCTCTTGCAGAACAGTACATGATAAAGATAATAAATGAATACCAGAATGATTCTTTTCAAATTTGTAAATTAGAAGACGTCTGTGTCTTTAAAAAAAGTACTACTAATTTGCTCACAAAACAATTATTTTACTAAATACAGAACATATAAATTCACCATAAAAGACCTGCAGCCAACATGTACTCATAATATTGATTATATTAGATTGTGCAGCCAACTTTATGCAGTTAATTTCAACATTAAAAAAAAGCATCATTGTTATTCATGAAATTTAGCATTAAAACAAAATTTTACCTCAATTTTCTGCACAAATACTGTTTATTTTCAGTGTTATCATGTTATGTTACATTACAAAAAGCACACGATCTGTAATGAACTTCAATACTCACAATTTTAAATCGCAGCACTTTATTTTTTTACTTTTGTTAAATACAATGCACAAATGATCGAGCATAGAGTTACCAGAGAACCTAACATATGACGATAAAGAAATCTGTCATAATAAATGCCAAAAACATACGACAGACGTAATTTTTTTAGGAAGAAAAATATGAACAAATGCATTCTTACTGAGTTTAATTCAGGTAAAAATGCAAGAATAATAATGATTACATCTTTCTGAACCTTAAAATGATCTTATTAGTCATTTGTTGCAAAGGTTGCACACATGGCCAAAGAATAACTTCTGTCACTTTCTTCACTATCAATAGCAATATTTTCTGCATTTAGAACCATATTATAGATTATTTCAAGTAGTGCCTCATTTTAGCATACCCTAATGCTTAACTAGTGTCCACTATACAGTATTCACAATGTATCATAAGACTGGCATTTGTTCTGCTATACATGTTGGCACATTAGGAGACATGCTAAAGATATGTTGCTCCACAAAATTTTGTCTTCCTTCTATTGTACAATGCAGAACTTAAGTTTGAATAATATTAGTCATTTATTATAATTACATAAATTCCGGCTTAATCTGTGCCCTGAATACATAAATTTCTACATTTACTGAAGGCTTATTTAAATAACAAATTACTTATTCTTAAATATTATAAGAAAGTGTACCCTGTAAAAGGAAGCTATGTGATAAAGGAGTGGCATATCATTACTAACTGTTATGCATAGTCTAATTTCAACAGCATGGGCTATATGACCAATACACATTAGAACATGCAATGATTTTTATCCATAAATATAAAAACAAGGAAACTTAGCAACCATCTACATTTATTTCCTGCTGTCAAGATTCAACACTGCTTTTGACTACCGTAAAATTTAAATAAAATTCAGTATTGGAACAGTAACTGTAGTTTTCTAATCAACAAAATACATTATCTTTTTACTAACCCAGCCCACCAAGTATACAAAGAAAATATTATTTCAAATGCTAAATTACTTTTTCCTACCAGAATATTGAGCAAAAGCTAACGTAAAAGATATAAATGAAAATGTTTTAGTGAAGTAGCTTTATGCTATCACAGATTCAAAATAAATATTCACTAAGATTACAGCAATCCCTTTAATATCTAGATGAGGTTTAAGTCCTCATGGCACAATTTTGCCTCATCTGCATTAATATCAGCATTTGAAACAAAGGATGAAACTTCTGTTTCAACAGGTGTTTCATGAGTAATTTTTATAGCACTTTTAATAGATATACCATCTCTTAGAAGCGTTTTATTCACATGCTGCTCACAGGTATAGGTGTATGATGGGTGAGACAGACATTTCTGTTGTCGGCGTGCATATTTCGTTCCTTCTTTTGGTGACTTGGATACATGTGTTTTCTTTGGAATCTAGAAAAAGAATATGAATAAATATGCTGAAAAAAAAACACAGTCTTACTGTTTAAATTATATTCTATAAAATATACAAAAATAAACAAATATTAAAATATTACAGTAAATCTTATTTCAAAAGGGGTCAAAATATTTACTTTTGAATAAAATTATACCACACAATTATCTTACAACACACAACGTACCATTTCCTTAATCTCTCAAACTGCCTTTTTTACTCCCCCTGTCAGATAAAACTTTTTTCTTTGAACAAAACAAGCCAATATCTAGATATCAGAGTATGTATACTTACTTTATAAATCAAAAGTCACTTTTTTTTCCAATGTGAAAAACTTTGCCCAGTCTTAAAATTAAAGGAAAAACACTTTTCTCAGCTGCTAACAAACTTAAAGAAAATGAAAAACTTTTCTAAAAGCATGCAAAAATGCTTTTAAGTTTTTCTCAAAGATGGTGCTTTACATTATTTATCTCAATTAATCTAATTAGGGGAGTAAATGCTTATTTAGATCTGATATATACTAAACCACACTCATAAGATACGCTGTTAATTCCTTGAGAGTTAAAAAATCAGATGGGATCTTTGAAAATCAAACAAATTTTAACTGATAAATGAGAAAATGACCTGAGAGTTAAAACTTCTGAATAATTCCAAGCAATTTTAATGGAATGATGACAAAGTTATCATAATTATATCAGATAGCTGAATGTCTTTCTGGGGGAGGGGGAAGCAATATGAATGTAAATGTTATGGTTAATAAATAAATGTTTTAGCTATAGGAAGTGTGACTCAGTATACATTTCTAAAATGTTTAACATGCAAAGTGAAAACTTAAAGTGATATATAAGTTAAATATAGAAAACATTATTTAACACAACATATTCTGAAAAGCAATAAACTTATAAAACAACAGCTACTATAAAAACAGAACAAGATGTATATTTCAACAGCAATGTAAATAATTCTGCAATACATATTCAGATCTGAAAATAATAAAAAAAAAATTGAAGAGCAAACTAAATGCAATGTACTAAACAAATTCACTACTTAAAACTAAAGAATCACTAAACAAACTCAGTACTTGAAACTAAAGAATCACTAAACAAGTCCAGTACTTGAAAAATTAGAAATTTGAGGTACTAGATTTAAATAAAACTTCAATTTAATAATATTCAAGATATCCTCCTCATCAATATCAACATACTTTCTCTAAAACGGCTTGAGAAACTGTCAATTTCATTCCATCCATGTATAAATAAATGTTCATAAGAAAAGCTATTCATAAAGCAATTATCAATATGCTTGCTTTAACCAGATGTAATGCAACTGCTAATACTATCAGGTAATATTATTTTGTGATACTGATAGCAAAACGCAGAAATTTGAAGTGAGGAAGTCATAAAATCAGATGAACAAACTAATGCAGCAGTTTGTTAGACGAACTGACAAATTGCTTGAGAACTGTATGTTATTACTGTTATTTATTACAGTATAATAGTTGAAGGCTTTTTACTTTCGAAATTACACCTTTGAGTACAACCTTCTTAGGTATATTGATCCATATTCATGTCACATTGGAAATATCATAAAAGAAACTATGAAGTCAGCCTGTTCAGTCACCAAGAACCTAGGCTCAAATTAACAATCTTTCTAGTGTGCTAAATTATACTAATACTTTTTTGTCTATGCTTATTTAAAAAACACTGAATTCGTTTTCAATTCAGACAAGACCAATAAGTATAATAAAATAAGCTATTTAACAGCAAGTAAAGCATATTTTATGTATGTTAAACTGATAAGTATTAATAAATCAAGAAAAAATAACATCCTAAATTCCATTTTCATTTCTTAAAAAACTGCAATTTTGATTATAGCCTATTTCAGAAAGTCTGATTCTTTGATTCTCCCCCCACTAAAACTTCAGAAATGACCATTGTCGAGAAAAGAAAGATCTTCCACAATGAGATTCCGAACTGACAAAGACCTTTCCAGTTTTTCTGTCTTTATACTCCCTTTCAATGCTTTAAAATGATTAACAAAATTTTACATATTTTTTCCAGTATTTCCATACATTTTAGGTATAACTATATATGTTCACCCATATAAGAGCTGAATTCAAGCATTCAATACTGCAACTGAAGTCCCAAAAAGATAAGAACCATCTGCAGACTTTATTCAACTTAGAAACTTTGCATATTTTCAGAAACAAGATAAAAACCACCACCATGCATATTAATTTTGTGTAAAAAAAAAACTCTACATAATTTGCCCACAATGGGAAATTATTAGATCAACAGAATAATAAACTGCTGACTATATTTAGCACAATATCGAAGCAAGAAACCTTAGATACTTCAACAATTTAAAATGACCCCCTTCCCCAAAAAAAGAAAGGGAAAAAAAGAGGGAATCCTAACTACTTCAAATACAAAGCATCTAAAAAATACTACCTATTTGCTGGAGTTCTCTCATAAAAATTTAATAAGCTGTACTAAATTGTTAGACTTATGGCAGCCATCTGATATATTACTCTCAAAATTAAATCAATAGAAGTATTTCCTCTTAATTAAAAAAAGTAAATTATTATTAAGGGATTGCAATATTATATAGGGCTACAATGCACATAAAAATTTTTAAAAACTGTCAAAAAAAAAAAAGAAATCGCATCAACTTTAAAAAAGGCCATGCATTTCCCCAACTTGCACTGAAAATTAAAGATACTAAATCACTTACTTTTTATGCTCAATGAAAAATAAAACAACTCATATTTGTTTCTCTATTTCTTAATAAATTATGCATTATCCATGAAACAAGTTTAAAAATACTGTATTGATGGAAGATTAATCTGAAAGCAAACGAGAAGGTCTACAAAAAAAAAATTTTCTAAAAATTAGGAAGAAATAATACTTTTCACTGTTCAGTAAAGGTTAAAAGACAAAGTAATGATTAAAAATGATGAAGTACTCATTAAAATTTATGTGAAAAGGAGACACACCAACTGAAAATTAAATGAGTAAGAATTCAACAAAATTAAGGCCACATTTTCAGTTGAAGAATTTAATTTTCTCAGATTTCCACATTGACCAAAATCTGACAAATTTAATTAAAGATATCATTTGCAATCCAGTTTCCCTGAAATTTTTAAAAGTCTTAACATACAACTATGATTCACTTAATTTCTATTTTATTTAGTAGATGGTGCTATGATAGTTTGAACTCTATTTTTCCCCCAATTACTTATTTTTACTTCACCTATTTTTAATAACATATCTCTAGCCTGTACTCCAGAACATTCTTCCTCCTTGAAGAAGAGATATCTTATGCCTGTCTGTCTTAAAAGGAATAGAAATTTCCCTTGCAGTAATGAACCTAGGGTTTATTTATTTATTTATTTTATCTTACAACTAAAAGTTATACTCTATAGTAATAACATATAATTACTTCCTTCTTTGTCTTTTGATGCCAGAACACATATAAATTGAAAAGAATTGAAAACATTGAAAAGCATCTTTTTCAAGTCTTAATACTTAAAAATTCCAAAATTTTTATGCAAAGGTAAAATTCTCATAACACTGAAAAGGGTAAAAATTGATTTTTGATTTAATTACAGCTACATATAAATGAAAATGCACTACTGTGACATTCAGCCCTTTAGAAATGGCATATATATATATATATAGTATTATAATTTTTTTATTAAAAACATAATTATTCAAAGTATTTTTGTGCAATATGCTGCTGAAAATTGATCCATACAGAAAAAAGGTAAGAAAATTAGAACCCATTTTAAAATTTTTGGATGAACTGTTGTAATTAAAAAACTTAAGAATAGTTCAAGAGCTAATTTTGAATACAGAAATGCAAAGGTTTTCACGTGGAAGAGGGATTGTAATTGAGTCAGATGTATCCTTCAGTTGATGACATTACATCAGATTTGGTTGAATTCCTCTTCTTTATTTATTTTTCTGGTATTGGTTTTGGCATATTTTATCAGGTACTTATAATTTTTCGGTTTTAATTTCATGTTTCTTTAATTCTTATTTTGCATATTTTGAAATTTACTGGTATTGAATTTCACTTTTTGGGTGGTCTTTGTATGAAATGGGTTCTAAATTTCTTACTTTTTGTATACTTAAACCTTTTGTTTCATATATACACTTTTGCGTTCATATATCAGAAAAATATATATATAAATCAAAATTCTAAGTTTAATTTACAAGTAACCTTAACTACTTTAATTTAGCTATTCCCTTTTTGGTACTAAAAACAGTAATTTCATATAATACAACAACACACTAAATTGCATCACTTTAAAATTAACTGCAAGTGTATGATTCTTACAAAAACTCATGATGGAGATACTCACATACCACTTCAGCAAATGATAATTATAGAAAGTTATTAATTAGCAATGGGAAAACTGTAAATCAAAACTAGATCACTCTGAACCAAGATTTTATTTTGAATATGTCACATTTGCTCCCTTCCTTCACTGCTGCCAACTTGCTAATGCCTATTGCTTCAAATGAATTTCAAAATTCTATACAGCACTGAAGCAGTTCTTCAAGAACATATGCTTACTCGACCACTTTATGTGCATAAGTTAAAAAATGTTTGCCAGTGGAAGTAAAGATAGATTAAAATCGACCATGACTACAACTTCATCTTTATGCATCTTCACAACATCAACATTCCAAATTATTTCATATACCTACACAATGCATCTTTTTCAATGCATAAATACGACAATTTTCTATTTTAGAACTTTTGGAAGGCAGAATATATATAAACACACTTATTTTATTATATTTATTTTAAACTGCTATTTATGTATTCGTTATGCTATTAATATGTGCTTTTTATCAGCAAATGTAAATTTTGCTGTACTAGAAAATTTCCTAATATAAAATTACAGCCTACTTACAGTAGTCAGATTTTCTCTGTTAAAAATTTCTCACATCAAGGGAGGAAGGAATAATTCCATCATAATATTTTGACAAATGAAAATTTTTATAATATATATAAATGTAAAACACATTATTATTTGCATCAATTTATATTAAACATTACACAGGGTATTTCATATTAAGTGGGACAAAAGGAAAAGCATAATACAAATAATACAAATTCTGTAACTGATTTATTAAGCTGAAATTAATTTTAATTCTGAAACTACAATTATACAAGTTTTACATGGGAACAGCAAAAAAGCTTCTGATTATGAAATCGCTGCTAGAGGTACTGTTAACCAAAATGGCACCATCTATGCAGGAGAAAGAGTACTGTGTTTTGGAATACACTAAAACATCCTCGTTTATCACTGTTCAATGACATTTTCACATAAAGTTTGGGGAAAAACCACCACATTGTCACAATATTTAACAGTGTATGAAGCAGCTTCAGGGTACAGGCTACTTGCGTTAGAAAATCAGGCCAGGACGAGCAGTAGCTAAAACCGAAGTGATTGAAAGAAATCATGAAATGTTTTTGCGAAGCCCCACAAAATCAAAGCATTGTGTGAGTTCTGAACTCAGTACGACTCATGTAATGGTGCAGCATATGTTATGGAAACATCTACAATTTGGCCATATATCTTTCAGATGGTGCAGATATTAAAACCCTTTGACAAGCCGCTGCCTAAAGCTTTCTGTGAAAATTTGCAAGATAAAATGGAGGTGGATGGTTTTGCAAACAGACTTTGTTTACAGATGAAGCCAATTTTCATGTTTCTGGCAAAGTTTATATCACCATACTTTATGACTTGGAGGCACAGAAAATCTACCTGGTATAATAGAACATGAACATAATTCTCCAAAGGCGAACATTTTCTGAGCCATTTCCAAAAGCTACGCTTTGGGTCCTCTTTTCTTCACGAGAAAAAAGATAATTGGGTGTATTTACCATACGCTATCAAAACAGTTGTTCCCTTAGCTCGAAGAAGCAGTTCCCTGCCTCATTTTGCAGCAAGACTGTACTCCACTACACTGCTATAGAAATGTATGCCAGTACCATAATGATAGTGTACCTCACTGCTGGATTGGGCGTGCCAAGTAAAACAATATGCCATTGCTTTGTTGGCCACCAAGATTCCCATATCTAAAATCTTGTAATTTTTTCCTGTGAGGCTTTGTTAGACTAAGCATCTGTAGCTCCACTTCCCCACGATGTACAGCAACTGAAGCAGCAGATAACTGAAGTGCTTGAATCATTAGCAAAGGATATTATACCACAAGCGTGGCATGAACTGGAATATTGCAGATATTTGCCATGTCATTGAAGGGGCATACATAGAACATCTATGGAAACTTGGATATAGTTCTGCTATTAATTTGATTTATCAAAATATCATAATTACAGTGTTCACAGGTATGCTAACTTTTTGTTCCATTCGATATGAAACACTCTGTATCATAGTGCAGACTCTCATTTGAAAATATACCCAGAAAAGCCCTTTTCATGCCATTTTAATCACAAATAAATGCATGATTCTTTTTTACTACCTATATGTACATAAACATTTTTATTATTTTATTTTGAAATCTGATTTTAAAAAGTACAAAACTGTACAATTCTACACTTCAGATGCAGGTTATGTAAACAAACATGAGAATGATCACACATTTAAGATGAGAACTGAGAACTGTACAAGTTCTCAGTTAGAGAAAAAAAAGTATTTTTATAATCTGGAAAATTGTCACTATTTTCCAACCAGAATTTGTAAAAAACAAAAAGAAAAAGAAAGCATCTTATAAAAAAATGTAACATAAAAAATAAAAAATCAGAATCAACAAATTTCCCAATTTATATCAGTTACTGAATAATAAATTTTTGTTTTCACTCAAGTTTCAATTTTTTAAATTCAAAATTTAACTACAAATCAATATGTTTAGTCAAAAAATATTGCTGTTATTTTTTTTTACATTGAATCTTGAAGATTTGGTACATATTTGAAATCTCTACTGTATTGATTAAGCCAGTAGTCCAGTCATCTCCATCTGTAAATTAAAATATTAAAAAATACAACAATCTCTTTTTTAAAAAATTATTCATAAATCAAATAAAGCCCATTTCTTTACTAAACAGCTGTAAACTTTAGAAGCATTGATATTTGCTATGATTTATTTTCAGTAACTACAGCTACTATAATTTCTCAACAAATGATATTTAAAAAGAATGCCTTATGCTTCTCAAGATGCGGGGGGGATGGAATATCTATTCTTTTGATTCCAAATAAAAAAATTCAAGAAATATGTGCCTTTATGTCTATCTTATGATTTGAATTAAAATATACTTTTCTATAGCTTAGTTTTGATGTAACACAGTTTTGATGTAAGACTAACAATAAGATATTAATAGTAAAATGGATTAACAGTAGAATATATTAAATAGTAAGCAGTAAAATATATTAAAATATTTTCTTCAATGATCACAGCACAGAATTACAGAAACGTTATAATTCTCACAAAAACCTCATTTTAATAATACGATACTTTGTAATTTGTAATTCTTTAACTTTTCTTATTTAAAAATAAAATATTAATAATATA
Organism: Stegodyphus mimosarum; assembly: GCA_000611955.2. Lineage (NCBI taxonomy): Eukaryota > Metazoa > Arthropoda > Arachnida > Araneae > Eresidae > Stegodyphus > Stegodyphus mimosarum. The sequence goes on from KK112775.1 coordinate 40,847, forward strand.
TATTGCTTTTCATTTAATATACAAAAGTCATCCTAACAAAATCATAAAACATATATACAGTTTAAACAAGATTAAAAAAAAGGGGGGAACATTTTTCAAAGAGCTGCATATATAAATTGCTTGCATAATTTTATTTTATATAGATATAACAAAATAATTCTACTAATAAAGAGTGATTTAAAAGCTACTCATCGTTGCTCAGTATGTTGCTCATAAAGACAGAAACAGAAAGTTTGTTTTTCCAAATAGATGTTTTTTTTTTAAAAAGATCACTCACCTGTAGATTTTAAATTTCATGTCTTAAAACAAAACCATAAATCTAACATTTCTCCAAGCTGCAATACGGTTTCCCCGGCTTAACACATTGAGAACAAAAGAGCAATGGACTATAATGCAAAAATAAAGTATTAATTTCCTTGCAAAAGAGGGGATTTAAAATGTTAATGTTAAAAAAAGGGAGGAGAAAGAAAAAAGAAAATAATTGAAAACTAAGACAGATTGCAAGCCAATAAAAGAAATAAAAACATTAACAGCAAAACAATTCAAATGTATCATAAATAAAAACTTTTAATTTTCAAATAATGGAAGAAAAGATAAAAAATGGAAAGTTATTAAAATATTAAAAAATCTAAATTTATATCAATTTCAGTGATTTTAATTGGTGATTAGACACTTATTATATAAAAATTTTATACAGAATATAAGATTATTTTTGTGATTGTAATCAAATACATTATTTCATACGCATAAATGTAAAACTACAGGCAGTTTTGTCTGTGAACACAGTATTTCATTCCATTCACTCTTAAATGAAAATTAACTACCTAATTCCTAAATAGATCACTCGTATGACATCTAAAACTTGGACAACTGCTTTCAACATAATACTAACTTTTAAAGGTCAGAATGGTTTAAAATTTTTAATTACAAAAAAATTATGCAATATATAAGTACACCTAAAATATATTTTTAGCAGAGCACTGGGTGTTAAATATGTTTATGTTTACCTACCAATTTCAATTAAAAAAAAAGATACATGAACTTTTGAGTAATACATATCCATGAATAAATGATGTTTAATATATATGAGATAATGCATATATTAAAAAGTAAGCACAAAGCTTTTAATTATCTCAGAAATTCTTACAATAATGATTCATTATAACTTCCGAAATACATCATTTCTTAATAGAGGAAAAGGAAAACAGCAGAATTCAGATTGTTTGAACTGTAAGTATGTCAAGATTTTCAATACATCAAACTAAGTACTAAAATGCACAGCTTGAAATAAATATTAACTTTTCTGCATAAGACAAACTTATTATTATTCAAACAATTTTTTCCCTCATCCCCTTCACTTTACTAGATTAGGTCTCAAGTTAATTAACAGTTATCTTATTAGTTTGCCGGTATTCTCACTTCTACATTCATCAACTCCCACCAGAATGTAAAATAAGTACAAAAAAGTGCAGAGTTATGCATTTAAAGAGACAGCTTTTGTCAACATTTATTAATTATTTTGCATATTATTGGTTTTACCTTTGGCAAACTGCTTTGCTTTGCAAATAAGTAGAGAAGAGACTTTATTAGAATATGTTGAATTTGTATTTTTACTTAATTATGCTTGAACATACATCCTCAAATACCTGCAAATAACAGAAATTTCTTTGTTATACTTTTGAGTTTTGTATATAACCATAAGATTGTCATTTTAATAAACAGGTTTTATTTTAATTCTTCACACTGAGTTTGTGATTCTTGTAGTCAGAAGGTAGATGATATGATGAATCCTCTGCTGTCTTAATGGTTCTATCAGTTCATCACTTTAAAGTAATACAGCTAAAGTTCAACTACATATAAAAATATTCTTGCCATGCATCATGAGTATTACTAGTGATTAAATTTTGCCTTTAACTAGTACAATGGAACAGACATAAATCTCAAATTAATAGTTATAAATCACTTATGGAAAAATACCAAATTCTGTATATCTAACTCTCACAATATCTGTATGGTTAATTCACAGTAACTATATTACTGTGTGAATATCTAAAATCTAAGCATATAAATAATCAGTAGATAAGTTAAACTTTAGCAATGATATCATGCACTTGCAGCCAATGAGTGAGTTACGTGAAAAATGGCACCTTACTGAAAACAAAATTGTTCTTAATTTATATGCATTCTTATCATCTTAGGATATGATATAATGTTAGCTTGGAATCAAGATACTAATTCGCTCAAACAGGACAGTTTATAATTGAGAATTTACTCTTACATCCAGTGTCATTTTATAGTCTGTCATTATATTTTCATCAAAAATTCTTAGTCAACTGTGCATTCTATCAATTCATTTATAAATATTTTAACAATTCACACAGTTAACAAAATCTTCTATGATAATTTTACTCCAATGCACTGTTTTTCTATTTTTGAGCTAGGATTTTCCTAACACAGAAAGAAAAACATAAACTACTATTTATTTCTTTTTCTCCATAAATTATTTTGCCTCTTGGCATTAAATTTTTCTGTGGCTAAACTCTTTGCTCATTTCTACCTAGTCATTCTGTTAAATGAGAATTTGAATACTTCCTCCCTACTTTATTTAAAATAACTACCTTACTACAAACTGAAATTTTATTAGCAAATTGAATAGCAATTTTTATTTTATTCTTTGTATTAAATTTTTCTGAAGATACCATTTTTTCAAAATGGACCAAATTCATAACTCATTGCTTATTTCTACCTTTTCATTCTGGTCAATGAATATTTTTTGTCCTCCCCAATTTAAAATGACTACCATATTACAAAGTGAAATTAATTTTTTTATTTACTTATTTCTATTTTACTTCACATTTCTTTTTCTTCTCTTCTTTAAGTACTACATGAATCACCACCGTTAACACTTAAGAATGCATGCAACCCAAATGACAGGTGCTGAAGTTTTTGAATCACCAGCTGCATTACACAACTGGTCACATCCCACTTCCAATGCTAAGAGACTCAACATTTATTGCAATCTCTGAACTCTAAAATGTACATAAAAATAAAACAGCCAAGAATTTATTACTGAGTATTAACATACAAGGCTTATAGCTTTAAATAATGGCTAAAAGTCTACTGCTCCATTCTGAAATCAAGGCAAACTTCTTTCCTTGGTTTGGTGTAAAAAATATGGAAGATGTTCTCTTTGCAAAAGTATTTCTATCCCTTGTGCACAATCCATTACCGCCACACCCAACATCACAATAAAATAAATCTGTTTATGTAAGGCAGCCAGAGCAGCAGACTCAACAACCATCCATCAACAGAAGACTGGCCATTTCCATTCAAAAGAATATAAATATACCACACTGCTAGTCATTAAAATTGCAACATCATAAAGAAAGCTTCAGATAAACCTAAAATTTGAATCAGATATATAGCACAGTAGAGATATATAGCATAAGATACATAGCACTTACGATTACAAATGCAATGCATATGCATATCAATGAGCACCTATATCACTATGTAGAAGCAGAGCAACACAGCAAAAAAAAAAAGCAGATTTTCACACAGGAATAATAGTTGCCCATTGTTTGTGTATATGATGTAAGCAAACATTATTTAAGAGGATGAAACTTAAATCAGAACATATACGAATTTGTTCACCTGAAAACTTAGTACAGCCATGACAGTGAATTATCATTAAATTGTGATCTGCATTGGTGAAAACCCAACTGCTGTTATGCAAATACAGAAATAATGGGACCAAGTGGGAAAGCCAAAGCAATGTGTAGGATCACAACGGATCCTGACATACCACAGCTTGAAAGGACAGGTACAAGTAGAAGTGCGCTGAAATAGTGATACAGATATGATCCTGCCATATGAAATAATAGCAATTCTGTCCCAGTCTTGAGGAAGAGCACCTGGGGAAGAAAGGGCTGAGGATTTCCCACCCCTCTTCCCCTATCACCAACCTCTCGAGAGGATTTTCGGCTCACCGTGCATTTTGAATGACCCCTCGCCACGCAGTCGCTATACATTTAGAAACGTCCATGCCTTTTCTGAGATTCGATCCTAGGTCCATCGGTCACTGTCACTAACCACTATAATGGTTGAGTGGCACTTGAAAGGGCAGACACTTAATTTGCATCTTATCGTCCCTACATATACAATGTAATATTATATACAACACAGGCACCTATCTGCAAGTATAATGGTGTGCTGAAGACACATATGGCCTCATCACTGTCTTGTCTTTACAGAAGAATCACACTTTTCATAAAAGACTATGCCCATATATGGCAGCACAGAGAAGAGTTGATTGTCAGTCTTGGATCACACTTTGTCATAACAGACCTAGCACTTAAAAGTTATGATACAGAAAGCCATTAAATGGAGTTCTGGTAGTGGGTCCTGCTCACATCTAGTTAGCATATCAAGCACAAGATCAGCCAGCATTATACAGCAGAAATGTTAGAATCTGCACTTTTCCCACACGTTCAAGGCCTATATAGAACTACCAATGAAGAGAACAATGTGACCTTCTTCAAATGATAGCAAGTTATACGTCTGTTTTTTCCAGTGTATTTACCAAATCTTTCACCAAGTGAACATGTCAAGTCCACAAATGCAAAGACAATGATCACCAGAGGCAGCAATAGATGAACTTTGACAAAGAATTGAAGCTTCGTGAACTGTAGTATCTCAAGCTGAATCTGCAGTTTACACTACTTGTCTACTCAATTTGATAGTCAGCTGTGTAACAGCAATTCGCTGCCCACAGTGATTGCATACAACACTGACTGCTATGCATTCTTGCATTCAAACTACATGCCCTACTGAAATCACATTAATTTTGCATTGTAAGGTATTTTTAAAATAAACAAGTTTTTTTCTTTCTGCCTTCCCAATACTTTAGTTTTAATGACTGGTAGTTTATATATTTGGTAATGTAATATTCAAAATACAATTATCTATTAAATAGACATATTTTAACAAAATAAAAATATGTTATTCATTCTACTAAATGTCACCAATATTAATACAAGAAATGCATTTTTCCAAATAACTTGAAAATGCATGCTATCCGTAAAAAGACACTCGTAAAGAGTTAAATTACAATTTTAATTGACTATGCTTTATCACTAAAGTTTATCAATACGAATCACGCAAATTTATTGAGAACTGAAATCTTATCTGAAATTTGTATTATTTGAGAAACAAAGAGAAAAACTGGTTCATTAGTTATTAGGAACTCGTTCATTAGTTATCAAGAATTTTTAATGAATTTTAGCTTCATAATATATATCATGCATACCAGAATAAAACAAAGAAAAAGCATATTAAGCATAAAAATAGAACTAAACATCTAGTTTAACTATTATATTGTTACTGATTTCATATTTATTTAGAATTGAAATTAAAATTGCTTTATTTTCCTGTACAACGCAGACGATTTTTGAAGAGAAAGCTATGTCGGAAAAACAAAAATAAAAGAGGGCGTGCATTTAATATTTAATAAATAAATATCTCGTAATTACTGTTGCCATCTAGAAAAATTGAGATCGTTCTGGTGATAATTAAAAAGCTTATAAAAGCCGAATTGAAACACCTCATCTCAGTTGTAGTTGTTTAAAGCGAACTGCTGTTTATTTAATACTGTGATTGACTGTAGTGAATTCACTGTGAGATTGGATTAACTTTATCTGTTTTGAAGTTAATTCCGTTTAACATTTGAGATATTGTACTAATATCTCCAAAGAAATATTTCAGCATTTTGATTTATTTCTTGTGAAAAGAATAAATTTTTGTTAACATTTCAACTACTTGTGCATTCAATATATAATGAACCCATACGCATGCAACAATTTTTGGTGTCAGGAATTGGAATTTTGAATGTCATTAACTAGAGCAATGGAAGAACAATTAAGGCAATTTATGGCAGCCTTTGCTGCATTTAAAGAAAAAATTAAAGCTGGCCAAGATTCCGTGAAAGAAGAGATGAAATCTGTTAAGGAAGAAATGAAGGCTGCTCAAGACAAGACTGAAGCAGGGCAAAAGGAAATGAAAAAACCTGCATAAATTACCTGAGTAATAGAACATAAATGTGAGGCAATGGAAGGCAGAACAGACACAGTTGAAGACAAAGTTGAAAAAATTCAAGAAAGAGTTTCTGCAGCAGAGCAACAAATTGACGAAAGAGTTTCTACCGTCCAAGAACAAATCAAACAACAAATTGAAGAGAGTGTTTCTGCTGCCATCGCCAAAGAAGTTGACACCTTAAAGTAACGCATAGCGACAGCAGGAAGCAATTCTGATGGATTTAAATTTTTATCCGTACCTCCTCGTTCCTTCCTGAAATTATCCACATATGATGGGAAGACCTCTTGGCAAGTATATAAGACACAATTCTCAATAGTGGCGGAAGCAAATGGATGAGATTCGCAAGCTAAGGCCTGTCATCTCGCCGCATCTCTGAGAGCAGATGCAGCAGATATCCTGCAGACTCTTTCTGAAAACCAGAGACTAGATTTCGAAGCTCTATCCGGCGCATTGGAGCTACGTTTTGGGGAGAAATGTATGAAAGACTACAGCAGGCTTCAATTAAAATCCCGTCAACAGAAGCCCACCGAAACACTCCAAGAACTCATCACAGATGTTGAAAGGCTGTCTCACCTCGCCTTTATGGAGTGCCCAAGAGAAACAACGGAAATACTGTCCCTGCAATACTTTATCAACGGCATCCGGGAACCTGAAATACAGAAGCCAGTGGATCAGTTGATGGCTCGTTTAGATGATTTATCCAGACAAGTCAATACCTTGAGACGGTATATTAGTGATAGGAAACCAACAGTAAAGTGCTGGAACTGTGGTAATTTAGGGCACATGCGAAGGAACTGCCGAATACCCCAGAGCACAGAAAATAAGACGTATGATATAAACAGAAAATTAAATGCCATGAGATTGAAAAGGAGTGACAAGAAACCAAAATTCTAGAACTGTGGAGCTGAAGGCCACGTACGAAGAAACTGCAGAACATCCTGGGTTCCGGAAAATAAGACCATTTTCCAGCAACGACACAGGAAGGAAATTAATGATCATATCGAGGAGCGGATTTTGAATGACAGTGAAAAACACTGTTTTAAAACGCTCAAGATTTCTGCAGTGAGTAGCAACAGTAATAGACTATCCATTAACGGGCATATCGATGGAGTTCCTTGCAATATGATCATTGATACAGGAGCTAATGTTACCATCATTCGATGAGATTTAGCTCAAAAATTTAAGGATAAACTGATTTGGACGACATCCTGTGTTACCCTCGAGACTGCGTCAAGTGAGAAAATTGACATAGAAGGAACGTTAAATGTGAACATCATCTTTGGAAGTGCCACCTACTACCACACGGCATATGTGGCGGATATTACAGATCATTGCATACTAGGATTGGACTTTTTAAGGAAATACAATTTTTCCTTAGACTTCAAAAACAACAAACTGCTTTCAGCATCTGAGGACATGACTATCAATCATCAGAAGGAATCCTCAGCTGGAAACGCCGATGTCTCGTCTGAAAGACCCTGTTCAGAAAGCAGCCGTAATGATACTAGGGTTGAAGAGAAACCCAAGACTACCAGCAATTCTCCATCTCAGATGCTCTTTGGTCATGACCTTTGTCTGCCATGTGATCTTTTGTTTGGTCGCCCTTTGGATGCGTCTTCATCGCCTGAGGAATGAATACATTCAAGATCTTCAGGCCTGGTTTGAAGTGATGCACAACTTTGCATGAGAACCAGTCAACTTGGCGACAGAAAAGATGAAGACCCACTACGACACGAGCTACTGGACATTGTTTCAACGAAGGAGACAAGGTGTGGTTATGGTATCCGACTCGTAGAAAAGGACTCTCTCCAAAACTACAGTCACCTTGGGATGGTCCTTACATAGTCCTAAACAGGCTGAACGACATCGTGGTTCGGTTCTGTAAGCCATCAAACTCTAAACCTAAAGTCGTTCATTACGACAGGTTAGTTCATTACTATGGCCATAGTACGTAGTGTATATAATTGTAATAGAATAATACCATTGTCCTTTTTGTATTTAGCATTTGATAGTATTTGATTTGTATTTAGTATTTGATAGTACAGTAGAAGTCCAGAAATCCGCAATGCTTAGGACCAGAGGTTGTGCGGATTTTAGGATTTTGCGAATTTCGGGACAGAAAAGTCAAATCATAATATTCAGACTTAAAGTGCAAAATAAATAAGGCATATTAGATACATTTACTTAAATTATTATGTACAATAATATACATTATTACATTATTTTATTA
>KK112775.1:53825-86733 GCA_000611955.2 Stegodyphus mimosarum
GAAAGCATACTTGTAGACTTTATGTAGATTGTTATGCCTGCTAAAAAATTTGAAAATCTTGCTGAAGGAGAAAAAAGATATTTTTAATTCTACATTTAACATGGGATTTGGTTACCCAAGAAAGCACATTTGTAGACTTAACGATACACTAAAAGTAGATTAATATGGTTGCCAAAAAAACTAAACAACTTGCTAAAGGACAAGAAAAATCTAACTGATTTAAGACTGGGGAAAAAAAATGACAGAAAATGAACTTCATTTGAAGAAGAAAAATTATGGCAGGAAAGAAGATTTCTGTTTCCAAGATTAACAGAAGAAACTGGGGGAAAAAATTTTAAGTCACCTAACAAAAAACAGAAAATTTGCTTCTTTTCTACTTTATATTATAAATATGGTGGAGCATCATTTATATGTCTTTCAAGGGACCATTCACAAATGATATATAAATGAAAAAGGCACAGAAACTTTACGACCTGAAACACACATATATACATATACTGATATATTGGCTGGCTAATTTTGATACTTACTACTGATATTACATAGTTTTATTATCCTACTTTCAATTGTTTAAAATATTAACATGTTCAAATAAATTTAAGATTAATATTTTAAATACATAATTAATATTAATTTTAATTAATATTTAAAAAATGATATTAATAGAAATTTAATATTTGTAAAATCATAAGAATGCAAATTTCTGTCGGTAGTTATGGAAAATTGACAAAAAAAAAAGTCATACCTTATTTGAGTTATTATTTTGAATAAGTAACTTTTTTTTTTCAAAGAACATTTTAAAGAAATTTCAACTTTTTTTAAAGAAAAATCTTTAAATGTCGTCTGACATGTCTTTTGATTCCAAAAATATGTAAAAGATTAAAAATAAGTAAAAGATAAATTATAATTTAAATTAGCATTAGCCCCTTATGCTTAATTTGGTTCCGCACTGCATCATTTCGTGACCAATACATGCCATATGACTCTTACATAACACTCATGATGTAATTGAAACTAAAACTCAAACAGCCAACAATAATTTTACAGCAGTATTAATTATCCAATCAAAATGCATTGAGAACCAAAATTAACTCAGTCTGAATTAAAATATCATCCTGAGTACAACACACTTGTTTTCTACACTTCACTTACTACACTTTCACCTGGGCTGCTACTTGCTGCTCTCTTCTTACCGGAAGGATATAAAAAATGTAAACATTTCAAAATAGGCACAAGTAATGTGCCAATTGTTTGCGGCTACAACATGTTTACTGAAATAAAAATGAAGATTTAATCTGCCTCGACTGCCAGTTTCTTGTACCTTATGGATCAGCATTTCGAAATTCTACTTTCTATGCTATCTATGCCACCCATATTTCCACATCTAAGTGTTCCTACATCATTACTTCTAAATTTGTCCTCATGGCATACATATCATGACATCTTTGCTTTAACACAAATTCTGTTAAATAAAGGTTGGAAGATTCTTACAAATTTCTTGCATGATTTGAACAATATTTTCTTTATTACTAAAGTTAGATAAACTAGAAATTTATTTTTCTCAAAATTTCTGTCAACAGACATAAATGGTTCCTCTCTCCCCCCAGTTCTTCAAATATGACTTCTGTGATCTATGATGATTCGAATTAAAACTAAGGAATTAACATAGATATTTATTAGAATGTACAATCAGACAATATGGCAACATCAAAATTACATTATATTTAGATGGTGGGGAAAAAAACACTGGCTAGGAAAACTCATTTGGATTCACATCAGTCATAAAATAAGCAGCTTCTTTCCTTATATATTTTGTCTTTTTTTCATTTTTCTTTTTTTTTTTTTAGCAACTCTTGTTTCATTGTAAGGACGCTTTCTAAGCATTTTTACAGTAGTCCTTTATACCAAGCAACAACATATTTTTATTCCAAATCAGTCATACACTAGTATCAAAGTATTACAAGAATATCATGTCTTCCCATTTTATCTTTAGCTGAGAAGTGATAAATTACCAAATATAATCAGTCACCAACATTTATGACAGACATCATAAGCATTTCCCATAATTTTTCACACGGAATTCTAATAATCAAAGCTTGATTAGTTTACTGGGATTCCAATAGTTTTTATGATAAAAACTTAAGATTTGACTGCAAGGAAGGAATGAGCCATATTATTATTTCAAGGAAAAAAGCATTTGGCTGACTAACAAAATTTGTACCAAAAATCATAAAATGAACTTGTACTTTGAAAAGGCATTTGATGAGAATGCAGCATTTCTATCTAATGCAACAATAAAAATATTCACAAAGAAACATGGTTCAAGTATTTGAGATCGAGTTTTTTAATATCTTAGAGTAAATGAATTAAAATTATTTGGTGTCTATTAGATCTCTTTAAAACAGTTGCTTTATTTCTGCATTTTAAATGAAATGAGTGAAAGGTGTTTTTGCTTTCAACTGTGCTTGTATTTCACCTGTGATGTAAATGTTTCAATTCTTCAGTCAAACAGGATGTGGTGCATAATCACCACAACAAAAAAAATTTGCAATGATGATACCCGTGTTTAGCTATCACAAAAGCCAGTTACAACACAGGTATACTTTCTGCAGCTACTACTATAAGAACTACCCGATGCATAATTACAATATTCTCAACTGTATGACCCAAAAGGAAGTTTTTATTAACAAAAAATCCATTTGCATTTCCATGTCTATATAGAGGGGGGATAAAATAATTATATTTCTAAAGAGGGTAAACAAGAACTCACTAACAGTTAGAGAAGAGAGTTACAGATTGATAATATTTTATCAGTTATAAGGTGATCAAAATGCATGCTGCATGAAAATCAGATTCCAATAAATCTTCATTTGCTTTCTATTTTTGGACAGAAATTTTAGTTTATTGGCTCCTACTTAAAACATAAAGGATTGAGAGAGTAAGCTGTTCTATTTTAGCTTTAATATACTGACTTTTATTATTATTATTATGCTCTGACTTGTCGGAAAAGTTCAAATTTTTCTCAACTTCTTGAAAAACATAGTTTTCTTGCTGATTTCTCATTTTTCAGACTTCCTGGGTTTTTCCAGCTGAGTAGGAAACCTTACAATTCATATGATGAACAACGTGCAGACGTATAATGTCTTACAGAAAGAGGAGGGGGGAAAAAAGAGCAACACGTCTTTAAAAGCCTTCCAATAGTTATCATAGTTGATGATAATCATAGGTTAAGGACATACACATAAATGATGACACTCATGTTTAAAAAGTACTCAGCATGCCTTCTTACAGACACACTGATTTCAAACTTTTGGAAGGTAGTGAATTCAAATGTTTCCAATATTTTTACACGTTTTCATCCTGGGTGAAATGATGTATTCATATTTCATCTTAAGTCACAGTTCAGTTAAAAAAAAAATACTACTGAGTAAGAATTTTCATTTAATATGTAGCAAATTTGAAATCTTCTTTGTTAATCAAATGGACAGCTGTCTTGGCACTCAGCATAGTCACTTTTTAGAACTATATATGTTCATTCATGAATGACCGTATTCATGGTTCTCGAAGAAAGGTACACATTACAAAGTCTGAGATTGGACTCGTTGGGATTTCGGCAATTCCGGATTTTTCTGGATATTAGATCATGAGTTTAAAACTTATAAAATGGCATGTAGAAACTAGAAAATTAAAAATATGAAACTGTGATTTATGAAATAATGAAGCGTTTATGATCTAACAGGTAACAAAATTCAAACAAAAAAAAAAAGAGCTTAATATTTATTTGTTTATTTTATTAAACATTTCTTTCAACGTAAGATGTTAAAGTTGCTTTTTTGTGCTAATATTTCCTCTTTAATTCTGTAGACAGACGTAATTTGTTATTTGAGTTACAAAGTTCCATTGTTCAAGTTCTGTAATCACTGTGTCGAAAATTCCCACTAACTTTTCAATCGAAATTTTTTCGTTTTCAATAACCTCTCTGTCACTTTCTTCACTATCGGTAGAAGTGTTTTTTGGGCCTAGAACCATACTACAGATTTCGCCATCCATTAATTGATTGATAATTGAGGCATTGTTATTGCAATAAAAAACTTCTGTTACATCATCTTCATTTATTACCGCTTCTTTAAGTTTCTTTAAAAAGTCCATTAATTGGAAGATTTAATCTTTGGTTTGTGAATCCGAAGCCTTCACATTCGCAGCTATCATATTCAACATCCTCAGTATGAAATATGCTAGCTAGCCCTATATTATGCCAAGCATTTTTTAAAGTATCTGGAGACTTTAAAAAAAAATTTTAAAGTACCTGGAGATTAAATTTTTAAAGTATCTGGAGACACATCCTCCCGATCTTTTGATGCTCTACACAGCAGATTTTACGGTAAAAATTTTTTTAATTCTTAAATAGTCTTGCCATTATTCAAGAAATTTAACATGGAATTTAAAAATTCTACTTTGCATTTCAGTGTTTTCAGAATTTTACTTTGCATTTCATAATAATTTGGATACATTATCTTTCACTGACAATTTAGGTGAGTATCAGCTGAACAATTTACAATCAAGACAATTTTTGTATCATCAGGTAAACCAACCGAATTCTGCCGAGCCTCGGGTATAAAATAATTTTCAAATCAATCATTCATTAACACTTGCGTGATCTGTGTTCTTTTATTTACATGATATATAACAGGAAACTCTTTACTCGTTTAAATGCTCATGGTCATGTATATTTTCCAATTACGAAAAGTTTACATTTGTGTGTCCCTGCAGCATTTGTGCATGCTAAAATTGTTAGTCTTGTGTTGGAATCTTTCACATTAATTAGAGCTTTTTCTGTAGAGACTGACAAGGTATTTTGCGGTACATATTGCCAGAAAAGACCAATTTCATCAGGATTGTAAATTTGTTCTGGAGTTACCTTTTAACTATTGATGAGTTCAATGAATTCATCTGCAAATAGTTCAGCAGTTTCAGTATCAGCTGAAGCTTTTGCACCTCAGCAGTTTCAGTATCAGCTGAAGCTTTTGCACCTGAAATTCTTAGTTGCCTTATATCATGGTGAATCTTAAATGTGGTTACTCAACCTCTCGAATATGTGCACTCAGTTTTTAAGTTCATTTCTTAGTGAAATATTTTAGATTGAGCGATTAGCATTTCACCCGTGAATGGCCCACCCTCACTGCGATGCAGTCTGACCCATTCAGTCATCACTTTGTCATGATATTCACTTAGCATAACGAACAATTTTTCTGTTTTTCATAGCGAGTGAGATGTCAGAATCTGCAAAAAATTCAAAAAGTTCCTTTATCTGTTTTCTTATGTTATATACAGTTGACTTTGCAGTGCCATTCTTTTCATTTTTTACAGCAATTCACTTTTTGCTTAATGGACATTGAAACATGCTTTCGCTTTGTAGATCCTGTTGCAGCTTCAGAATTAGAAACTCTTTTCGACATAATCATAAGATGAAACTTTAATTTTGATAAAATTACTGTAATGAAAATAGTTGGCAAAAAATAATTAAGCTGGATCAAATCAGATATTTAAGGAACAGTGCAATTTGCTATACTGACTGAAATTCCTTGAAATCAGTAAAGTATAATTTGAGGCTAGCTTAACAGTGTCCAACATATATTATTGGTTACGTACCATGAGACGCAATTGAGACTAGCATGAGACTACAAGTTGTTCCACTAAATTTTGTCTTGCTTCTATCGCACACTGAAATAAGTAAGCCTGATTGTATTAGTTTCATTACTTATTATACTTATGTCTATTTCATGCACATTCTTAAGGCTTATCTGAGTCCTGAATAAATAAATTTCCCCATATACTTAAGGCTTATTGAGGGCCGGTGCTAAATAACTTACTGCCTGATGCAGTCTCTGAGGGTCCTAAATTCTGCTACCAAGCACCCCCTAAGTTCTAAATTTCTCCTGCCTCTGAATTTTGGATCCCATTGCGTTCCCTAAATTCTAAAAATATTTTAATCTCTTAGTTTTGTTGCTCGGTGCTTCTCTAAATTCTGCCGTATGGTGCGACCATACGAGCTCTGGTGCCGGTTCTGGATTTATGTGAAAAACAATTCAGTTATTCTTAATTCAAATAGCACTAAATGTAATCTCTTAGCTCATTAATATCATTAACAAAATTTATTTTTAGCATATGGAAAGGAATTTGAATTACATTTTTCCTCATCAATATTTCTTATTACATTTAACTTAAATCTCTCATCATTGCTAAGTGTAATGTCAACATAAAATGTCACCATACTCTTTGTTATTAAATTGCTAATATGAAAAAATAGTTTAGCATCACTGCATGAGTCATTACTCAAGTTGTTATGTGTTGATAAACATGCAGTGATCAAAGCAAAATATAAAAAATAATGATTCGCCAGATTGGCGTCAAGGATATAAAATATTAGCAGGTGTAAAATCAATGATGTTTCTACTACCTAGAATGTTTCGGTTTCAGATGTACGCCAAGCAGATAAGCAACTACGGAGCCAAATTATTGATCACACAAATTTATACTAAATTATTCTTTTTTTAATAACAAGGTATTTATTTAATGCCAAAGGAAAATTAAAAATTGGGACTCCACATGTTTTCTTATGAGGGGAAAAAATAAAATGCACATGCATAAAGCATTAAACAAAAAAAAAAAAGAATATTCAATAAAAAAATCTGAAGTCCAAAGGGGCTTTTTTTTAATGTTTTGTGTGTTACCTTTATTTATTAAATATCATGTTCTTTGCACTTAACATAAAATTCAGTTCAACAGCAATATCGCAAAATAATTTTAAAATGAGCATATCTTTAGAATTTCTGATACATGATTCTGCGCGCTGGAGATAAAAAGGCCCCCCCCCATAAGAGTGCTGCCATTGCTCGCTTTTACATCGTTTGAGTTTGTTCACAAAAAATTTGCTAAAGTTTTACAAAATATGAAATAGATAATAAAACAAATTCCAAATTTGGGATTCCAGATGTGCATATTTGGTTGGAAACATACGTTATTCAAAATTGGATGGCTCTAGGTACCGTTGTTTTATCACATTTGGAGAAATATGCATATATTTATGCAGATTCTTCATTATTTAATTTCTTTAAATATAATACAAGGCTGCAAGATTTGGTGACAACAGTTTGAAAAGTGATTCAGACTTTTAATGCTTCCAATGCAAAATCGCAAAACGAAAACAACAGTCCTTCAGGGACTATAGCCCCTTTGGAATAAAAAGTTGTAGCCAGTTCTGGCGCCTGGATTTTAGATCATTCTGAATATTGGACATCTGGATCTCGGACTTTGAACAGTACTTGTTTAAACTAACAATATGCTACCCATTGATTTTCAAGGCTCAAGCCTTTCACTCACAGAAAGCTCAAGGAACAGCTACACTTACTTATGACACTTTGATCAGGATCATCTTGCATCAATGAACAGCCATTTTTAAACTGTCTGCATTATTGCAATGTTTTACTACAGTTATAAGTATCATCACTGCAATGGATATGAATTAAAGACTTCTGTACATTTCACTCAGTTTTCCAGCTTTGCTCATTACAAATTTTATCGTAATATAGTATTCTACATTTACACTCAATAGGCTTGTGTTGACTTCCAACATTAGCCCGCCATGCAGTAACAGCAGTAATTTCTTTTTTTTTTTTTATGTTAGCGTGAATAATAGCATACACTGCAACTTCTGCATATGCTAATGAGATAAAAATCCCACTCTGACTTCCCTCCTCCTCATAATTTCCTTTCTACATCATTTTCTCAGTAACAGTTTCCTTTCTGTAGTTGTACTGATATAGCTATACAGCATCAAACAAATGCAACACATAAATCTATGCTAAACAACTGTTTGCATTAATGATAAAACTTTAGGTCACTAGTAAAAGCTATTGGTTGTTGTTGCTAGGTAATCTACAGTTACATACAGATTTTTCAACACAGCAAGCAGTCAGCTCCTCCAAACTCCACAATGTTAAAAAATCAACTGTACATCTTAACATTAGAACTACTAGCATTGTATGCATACCTAATTTTACATATTTAAAATTAATTACTATAACAGACTGATGTAATTCTAGTAATAATCATGCACATTTATATTCCTTTCAGAATAAATTCAATAAATGTATGCTTAGTTTACACAATGCAAACATTTCTCTCTCTTACAAATGTAAGAACATATAATTGACAATAAATATATACTACTACATTAAAGAAACCTGTAACTATTTATGTTAGTTTCATCGATTTTAATAAATGACGGTATTTTGCAACTCCTCACATTTGCAAATGATAATTCTGAAGCACTGAAAATTTAAATGCACAAAAAAATAATATAAATCATGTACCATCATGTCAGCTGTGAATTAAGATACAGCCTAAATTCTCCTAGTAACATAGTTAAATTTTACACATATATATACACAATTCCTAGGCCCAAAGTTTTACTGTACAACATTAATTATGTCAATTTAAATGTTCCTCTGAATGACAAAACTATACCTTTTTTCTAAAGTTAAAAACTTCTAAGTCTTTTTATGAAATCAGTAAAAATTACTTCTGAGAGAGAGAGATAGCTCAAAAGTCCTTATTATTATGAGAAAATCCATTCAATTATATCAAACATATATTAACAAAAATATAATAAATATCACAAATTTCAAAACATCCAAATTTTAGAATAAAACATAACATAGAAATGCTACAGTGCCTATCTTCCTATTAAATAGATTATACATTTATTTATTACTATAAATACATTTATTTTTTAATTATAGTTACTTTAATTAATTTAAAGCCCTGTAATTACCTGTAAATAAATACTAAGCAGTATTTAAAAAGTTAGTTGAAGTAGTTTAAAACTAGGCAAAAAAAGCAACCTTTATTTGGCATGAATAAAACTGCCAGTTTTGAGGATAACCAGACGAAGGTTCACACACAAGCAGAAGTTTTGTTGCTCCTGAAGAAGAGAGATATGTTTGATCACCCTCAAAATTGACAGAGTTTTATTCAAAATCTACACCACGCAAAGATTGCTTTCTGCGTAACTTTAAATTTCACACTGGCGTGTTTCTCTCTATTTTAGTTTCCCCCCCCCCTTTACTCAAAGTCTTTATGAAAAATTCTATAGCAGAATTAGCTAACAAATAAAAGCACAGCAAAGTTTTTTTACACTCAGATGACCAAATTGGGTGAACCAGACAAAGAGCATTGTGAAATTTTTCACAGGATGGAAGATAAAGTATTACCATTTCTTTATCAGCTCTCTGATACTGAAGTGTACAGAATAATCTAAAAAAAAAAAAACTTCATGGCTTAAAATGTCTATTTTGACTTTAGATATCATAAAAAAATTACACAGTATATTTTCTCGTATCAAGGAGACAAACATTTAAGTGCATATAAGTAAGCAAAACTGTTAATTGTTTCAGATGATAAAGCTAATGTGAAGTAAGCACAAATCTATATTTTATCCATATTACGGCCAACTTAAAATGCAATTTTCAGAAATTTTAATTTTTATTTAAAAATAATCTTATATATATTAATAAGCAAAAATTTGTTACTCTGTGCAGAATATCTGAAAAGAATTACTGGCTAGTCTATATTTTGGGGTACCACTTGGATTATCGACAAGTTGTTGTTTCATTTATGGTAACCAGAGTATTTTATGGTGTATGTTTTAGAAATTCTGTCATGATGTGACTGGTTGTAATGCATGATCATGCTGATTTTGACTGTTGGGAGAGTGAAAAACCTGATTCATTTAGCTCATCTTTTGAAAGCATTAAATTAGTAGATATTCTACCTAGGGTGATTCATAAAGAAGTATACAGTTTCAATGCACTATAAATCAAGAACAATGCAAGATATTACATGTTACTTGTAGCAGAATTGTACGGTACTATTTTTTGTTAGAGACAGTCACAGATGTTCTACGTGTGAACCCTTAGTCACACCTGCCCAAACACACGTTAAGGTACATGAATCAAGTCCATCGATACGGGCTGTAATACGTTGTTTCAGCTCTGCTAGATCAACAGGTGGGGAGGGACAAATACCTTGTTCTTTAGGTATCCCTACAAGGAAGAAATCACAAGGTGTTAAGTCAGGACCTCTGGGTGGCCATTGGGTAAGTGACATGTTGTAGTCCATCGCTCGTCCAATACATCGGTGAGAGAGATGTTCATCAAGGTAATTTCGTATGTAGGCTAACCAGTGTGGTGGTGTGCCATCCAACTGGAGAATGAAGTTGTCAATGTCATCCTGCAACTGTCGGATCAACCAAAAAGTTAACATATCCATGCAACAGAACAAATTCCCCTAAGGAACAACCTCGCCAAGTTGCACTGTGAGTTTGGGATTCTCTGTTCCCAAAAAGAGAACATTATGCTCGTTTACCTTCCCACTGACATGAAATAATGCTTCATCGGTGAAAACGTAAGTGATTGGCAAAATTTGTCATTTCCAAAATGAACTTACATAGCAGCATAAAATTCAGAGCATTTTGTTTGTCAAAGTCACTCAGATTTTGCAACACCTGTACTTTTATGGAATCATTTTCAGCTTCTTTCTCAAAAAAGGGATGAGAAATCTACACTTCAAGACTCATCTTCCGCATCAATTTTTCCAGGCTACGTTGAATGGCAGTGCAAACTCCTATCAGCCACTTCTTGCGATACAGTCAGCCATACAGGATTTTCGCACAAACAGCCTGTAGTTTTAAATTTTTCATGCCATTGATAAATCAATAAAGTTGGAGGTTCTTTTCCGAATCGTGATCGAAAATGCCACTGCACAGGAGTTGCAGATTAAGTTTTGCTAAATTCAAGAACACAAAAAGCCTTCCCCACAGCAGATGGTGTCATTTTGATTGATTAGTAACGCAACATGCATGCTACTGCCTGCGTCACTTCCATCGGGCGAGACACCAACTTTAATAGTACATCAACCTAATGGTTCACTGAGGTAGTGCATGTCTTTAACTGTTACTGTTTTACAGCATCTGGAAAGAGTATACTTTTTTGTCAGTCACCCCGTATTTCAAAAGGACATGTATTTTGCAGCAATAAGTTACAATGAAATGGAATCTCAAAAATACAAGTCACTAAAATCAGTATTTTATGTTTCCTCTCAACTCAACACTATTATTTTCTTTGGAAATTAGGTAAACCTATCATCATTTTTACTGTCAGAGAAATTATTAAAGCAACAGGCCATCTATTTCTTCTAGAGATATTATTCCTAAAAATATATTACTCTAATACAAAATGACCTAAATATATAATTCCTTTTTTTTTTTTAACTTTTAAAATATATTAATAACATTATGCACAAAAATAACTTAAAAGGCATGTAAAAAAAATTTAAGGAGTTAAAAATTTTCTCAAGAAACTCAAATCATTTGTATTAGGAAAAGCTACCATTGTGAAAATTCAGGTAATTCAAATTCATAGCCATTACCAGTAAATTGAAACACTAACTTAAATTTTTAAAAAGTTATAAATAACAGAGAAATAACACAGTCTATTATGAATAAAGTCCACACACATGAAAAAATATATCGACAATTATTGATATATTTTTTCAATATTACGAACTAAAATATAAAGAACTGCTAAAGCATTTAAACTTTAAAATATGTTGTTTAAATTGTTAATTCTTATAATAATTAAAATTATTCATTTTTTGTGCATTTCGAGATACTACTCTTTTTAAATAGTAGTTCAGAAGTCTAATATTTCATGTCAAAAGTAAGGCAATTAGTACAGCTCATGGGTTTTAACAGGAAGCATAGGCATTTGAAAGTGTGAATATGAGGTCAAAATCACACACTTTCTTACGACATAACCTTAATTAAGCCAAGGTCCACATAACAAAGGACCAAAACTACACGAAATGATATGCAATGCAATGCTCTATAAATTTTATTAACACAGATGGTAGTAACTTCAGCTAATTAATGATGCATGTTTTATCTTTTGCTCTCACATATCTCAAAAGACATTAAAATTACTTGATTTTTAATTTCCAAATTGATTGATAATATTTTAGGAAAATTCACAGAGTCAGAAGTCACCCAGAAAAACTACACTAACCTAAATTATAGCTGTCCACTTACACTAAATAAGTACTGCAATAAAAGCAATTAACTATACCTTGCCTTAAATCAGATTTTTTCAAGTACAAGCACTTTGAAATATTGTCATATCATCCAAAAATATTCAAATAGCTATCAGCAAAACTTATCCATCATCTTATTTTGGAAGAAATTTTAAATTTTCAAGTATTTAGTAGAATTTAAGTGCATCTATATGCAATTTACTGTACAAATATATATTTTTATACTGAGTATAATTGAGATATATTTCAGTAGAAATTCATCTTAATAATAATTAAATCATAAATATCTAACACTATAAAACATACAGAAATATCACTATCACTTTTCACCAGATCTTGCAGTTTCCCAGTAGTAAAATTCTTATACCCTGTTTGACCATACATTGATCGCATGCGGCTTTGGGATATGACTCGCTTAAAAAGGCGCTGATTTTCTTGTTCATTTCTTTTCAGCTCTTCTCCAGCTTTTTTTCTGATATTACTGCTATGGACTCCTGCTTGTTCAGATCCTTTTTCAGTTTCCATTTCCAACTTCTCTATAGCTTTGATCAATATATTCACTTCTGGAGGACAGCAATTACTTCTTGCTCCAGTAAGTTCAACACGAGATGAATTTTCGGAACTCTTGTCATCAGTTTTGTGATCTGCATGTCTACTTTGAGGAAGTGGACTATCGCAATAAGGAGAATTTAACGGTGTTACATCAGTAATAGATTCAGACTCGGATAAGGCGAGAGAATCTTCACTGTCAGTTGACGTCAAATCTGAATCAGATATGGAAGCACTTGATGATAAAGAATCACTGTTATTTCTGATATCATCACAAGTAATGATATTTTGTTCACACGGTTGAAATTCTTCATCGAGTGCAGTAAGCTGATCACTGTCAGCATCATTCTCTTTGTCATAAACGTTTTTTACCAAAATGTCTTCTTCATGGCCTCCAAATGCCATAGCGTTAAAAAATTGCATAGTTCTGACTGAACAAAAGAAAAGGGTACATGAAGAGAAATGAAAATTCCCCTTTGTAATCACCAATTATAGTTTTGGTAGCACCGTTTTCAAAAGGCATTAGGTTTACCAGCTAACATATACACATTTAAAGAGAAAATGCAGTATGAGCTAAGTTTAGCTGTTTGTAAATACGAATCGATTAAAACGTGGAGGTAGCAGACAGACAGACAAAGACCTTTCATCGTTGCTGAGTGAAGCAAATGGTTAGAGGCAGAAGGGGTGCGGCACACATCGTCTTATCTTTTAAGAGTAAATTTTGCGAAATATGAAAACAGCCTTTTGGCAACAGATGGCGCTGACCGTTGCACTCGATTTCTGACGTCAGACTTACGGGTTGCTATCTTTGGCAGGATTCTCGCCCAGGTGAAAACGGAATTTTTTGCCAAAGAGAGTTGACGCTAATGACCGTGGTAACCACAGCAGCACCGCATTAGGATTTAAATCAGTGGTTCTTAACCTTTTTAAGCCGCGACCCAAATTTGAGAAATATGTTCATGTCGCGACCCAAAAAAAAGTCAAAATTTTTTCATTGCTTTATTTTAAATCGTATTTTTAAAAAATCTTCAATCCTACGATAATGATTTTTTGTAACTTACAAATTTTTTATTTATTTTTTTAATAATAAAGATAAACAAAAGTACTTTTCGATCCAAGGAAAATTTAAATAATAATCAAGTGTTTTTAATAATTTTTATTGACCAAATTAAAATATATTTATAACTTTTTGAAAATAATTGACATTTTAACTTATTCCTAAAAAAAAGAAATATCAATACATACGTTAAGTCTTTTAAATTTTAAATGCAAGTCATTCAGTTTTAATGAGAACCTTGTGCTTGAATACATTTTGAAAGATCTTCAAACCTCGGTTGAATGCTTGTCAAGGAGCACCTTATATCTATTTCAGGATTTAACTTGTTCCGATAATTGTTTTTGATTACACACAGAGCCGAAAAACCAGCCTCACACATATATGTTGTTGAAAAGGGCAATAATACTTTTAGGGCTTCTTTAACAATTATTGGCTTTTCGGTTTTTAATTTTAACCAGAAAGCACATAAAGATTCAGCGTTTTTGTAGAAATTGTATCGAAGTGCTTGGTCACTTTGTATTTCTATTAATTGTTCTTGAAATTGATTAATATTAACAAATTCCTCATGCAAATCACTTACATCAAAAGTAAATGGCATTCGAACCCAATTATATTTGAAAACATCGTCTGCAGGGAAATATCGATCAAAGTCTGCTATTAGTTTTTCTAAATGATTAATAATAATTTTCTGTATTTCAAAATCTGTGATATCAATATTATTGTCTTCAACAAGTAAATTAAGAGTCGGGAATGAAGCAAGTTTCTTTACTTCAACCTTATTTCTCCATAATTTGAGTTTATTTTTAAAACATGTAATTTTTTCAGTTAATTCAGTAATAGTATGATTACGTCCTTGCATAGACGTATTTAGATTATTTATTTCAAATAAAATATCTGACAAATAAGCAACTTGAATAATCCACTTCAACTCGGACAATTTAGATGCTAATGGGTGTTTCTTTTCTCTGAAAAAAAAATTCGACTTCTGTCCGCAATGATAATACTCTTTGAACAACTTTGCCCCGGGACAGCCATCTAACTTCAGAATAATATAATAAATGTTCGTATTCTGCACCAAATTCGAAACACAGTTCGCGGAAAATTCTACAGTTAAGAGCTCTTGATTTGATAAAATTGACTACCGCAACAATTTCATCCAAAACGATACATAATTCAGGTGATAATTTTATGTAACAAATGAATCGATATAATTTGTGGATTCATTTGTTTTGCTCTTGTCGAAAATCCCTTTTGAGATGCTGTCATGGCAGCTGCACCGTCGGTGCAAATACTGAAACACTGATTCCAATTTAATCCTTCTTCTTTAATAAAAGAATCGACCATAAGAAAAATATCTTCACCTGTAGTTGTTGTTGACATTGGTTTGCAAAATAAAATGTCCTCCTGTATATCTGTTAAACCTGGATACCGCACGTAAACCATGAGTTGAGCATCTTTACTTACATCTGTCGTTTCATCCAGTTGAATACTAAATAAACCAGCAATTTTTATAGCAGAAATAAGTTGATTCTTAATATCAAATGACATATCATTAATTCGTAAACGAATTGTATCATTTGATAATGGTATCTTTTGTAATTTCTTTGAACTTTCATCTCCGCACATGATACGTGCCATGTCAATGGCAGCAGGTTTTATAAGTTTTTCAGCAATATTATGGGGTTTCTTTTGTCTTGCAATATGCCAAGCCACATAAAAAGAAGCAAGTGTAGCTTGTTTGGCAGAATTTATAAAACCATTACTACTTGGTGCATCCAAACGCTGTCTTTTTAAATGGGCTTCTTTTCTTTCGAAAAAAGTACGATCTTTTCCCTCAAAGGAAAAATTTTTTTGTTTTGCATCAAAATGTCTTTTAAGTTTGTTCGGTTTCATCGATTCATTACTTAATATTTCACTGCACAACACGCATTGCGGCTTGTTCACTCCTCGATCATAAATGCAAGTAAAACCTAATTCTAAAAATGCTTCCTTGTATTCACGTTTTGCCATTATTAGGGTGATTACAATTTTACAATACGCACTGCAGCTTGATCACTCCACTATTAATAATAAGACAAAATTTGTTTCTAAAATGCTTGTATTCACGTTTCACTGTTATTCACAACACAATACGCAGAAACGAGTTTTTGACAGAGAGCTTACTGAGTCTGCGCGCACGCAAAGCAATGGCGTGCGTATTTCCTAGAAGAGAAAGCCTCAGGACAGGAATTGGACGTCACTTCCGGATGGCCATTCGCGAAGAGCGGGAAAACCGAAACATTGTATTAGGGAATAACTTGTATTAGGGAATAACTCTTCTAGGAGGTGTTGGTATTACTTATTATTTGGTGTATTACTAACTTTTTTGGTTCGACTCAGCGCGACCCAAGAAATATGCTTCGCGACCCAATTTTGGGTCGCGACCCATAGGTTAAGAACCGCTGATTTAAATAACACAAACCCTTAAGCTATAAACACAATCTGGAATACTCGAGAACGGAAAAAGACTTCCTAAGGGGTCTATAGGCATTTTCAAAGCAGAATGGATATACATTCAGTGATCGTCTTAGAAAATAGTGCCATTCACTTGTGCTATGTTAAGCGCTGTAATGAATTAATACTTTCTATTCGTTCATTGCCTTCTGTAGATTTATAGTAAATTTCGTTTGCAAGATTTAAAAACGCTAATTCGCTTTTCGATAAACGCTAGAATAACAATTATTAGTAATCAAAGCTATCTTTTTTTTTGTTTGTTTGTTTTGTGTTTATCGTCCTTGTGTTGCATTGGTAATATTTTTATTCTTGTCTTATTTAAGAGTTTTGATTTGCCTATTCAGCATCGGGCATAAATTTTTATCACATTAAAAGTAGTAGAAGCGGTAAAATAAAAATACAGCTCAACCCTTTTATAGTCAAAATTTTATGCGATAACTTCAGACGACCGCCTCTTAAAATGACCAGTCTTTCTGAAAATATGCATTAAACATTGCTTTAAATAGCTTTGCATTTAAAAAATCGTGTTCCTAGAAAACCAAATCTTTTCGACATGTTGAGAATTGTCTTAGAAAGGCTATATTCTATTCTGTAAATTTCTTCAATTTAAATGATAAATCAGAGATTGAAGGCGAAATAATCGGCATAGCTAGAACATTTGCCGCGCGTGGCCGACCTCGAGTGTCTCCGCCTAGACAGTCCTTGAATTCGTCTCTCTTTTTGGTATAAGCAAATGATTGAATGTAAAAATGACATGGAGGAAAATAAATTAAAAATCTACTTCTGAAAAAATTTTTAATTCCATCATTTTAAAACTGTATTATTATTATCATATTTCTTTGCAAAGCCACTTAAAAGAGAGTACTGTGCTGATAGTACAGAACTACTTCTTAAATGCAAAATTAATCATTTGTAATTCTAAAGGATTTTTATTTAAAAAAAACTTATCACAACTAGAAACACAGCAATTGTGAAAAATATTCTTGGTAGTATTACATTATCTGAAGAGCTGTATTTTAGAACAAGTACCAAAACGTCCACAGGGCCACCTTCCGCATTTCTGTTTCGTTTTCTTTAGCAATAATAATGGAAATAAAACTTTAAAACACATCTCTCTAACATAGGGAATTCTTCCTTATTAACCTTTTGATGGTCCTCAACGAGCTCAGCTCATATTCCAGTTACGCACTGCAGTGGGCGCAAACAAATGCAGCTCGTATTACAAATTTACGTCTGACAATTATCGCTCGTATTTGGAAAGAAAGAATTGCTGAATATCGCTACCGTCCACCAAAGGTTACACCAAGATCACAATTTAGTTGATATTCGCAATTTTCAAGCTTTGAATGAACAAAAATTGTATAAGAGTGCGTAGCTGTTGAAATCTCGCGGTGATTTCTTTGGATACAGATAAACAGATAAATCTATTTTTCTTCTGAAATCAATTCCATACGGTAATTCAGAATCGTATTGTTCTTTATTTGCCTGAACGATCCACAGGACTTACTTCCATCTATTATTTCACATGAAATTGGCGCCTCCAAATTATGTCGTCCGTGGGGGACCAGCCCCCCTTTAGCTACGCTACTGAGTCTGACATCACATGAATTAAAGAAAGGAAGATGAAATTTTCGTTTATAATTAAAAGCCTTAATTAACTTTATCAGAAAAATATAAAGAAAATGGAAGCAAATTATCTGAATAAAAATGTGTGTCTGTAAATTGTAAGACATGTGAATATATTGTAAATTTAAGTTTTGATTTCTGCATTTCAGCTCTTATAAACGCTTGGAAGTAGGTCTTACTATTTTTACTTGAATAGGAAAATTAAAACTCAATTCTTTTGAGAATAAGAAACGTTGCTAAGCCACGTGCTGTAATACCTATGATAAGGAACTCGCTG
The DNA here is from genome assembly GCA_000611955.2 of Stegodyphus mimosarum. Lineage (NCBI taxonomy): Eukaryota > Metazoa > Arthropoda > Arachnida > Araneae > Eresidae > Stegodyphus > Stegodyphus mimosarum. Next base: position 71,975 of record KK112775.1, read on the forward strand.
ACCAATTATCTATTGATATGCAATATGCATCAACTTATGTACCATAAAGAATATAAATAGCAGTGTTGCAAATCATGCATTATCTTGAAATTTTTAACCGTATTCAAACTATTGTTCAGATTCAACAGCAGCCTACTGTAATATTTCTATAAACAGCTAGATCAACTATAGTTCATATCCCGGCAAATGAGATGTCTATATGAGAGTTTTTCGTGTTTCCCCTCCCCAAGAAAAGAGGTATACTTTTATAGGTTATAACGTGTAAAAATGCAACCAGGATCTCTCGTAGCAAAGCTGGTAACATTAGCAAAATTGGACTGAATTTTCTGGATGAAAAAAAAGAGGGGATTAAAAAATGTATGATATTATGTTTCGTATATGAAACTTTTTGTAAGAATAAATGAGAAAACTCATTTGAAAAATTGTCAGGAAATTTCCCCAGGTCTAGAATTATTACATTTTCAACTTTTCGGCAAACAACTTCAGTTATTGCATCGACTTCTCCACAATTAGATAAATCTCCGATTTCTGTGCATGAAACAATCTTTTTTCATGATAGACTTTAAGTATGTTTGCTTTTTACATACTCTCGCGCATAGCGTTGAGTGTGAGTGCGTGGATACGCATGGATAAAATCCGCAAACCGGATAATGCGCACGCGCATAATCAAGAGAATACTGTATATATTTTAATAATTTTTTCGTTGAATCTTGAATGCGATTTGAAAGCTAGTTTTTATTAATTTGAGCGATCATTTAACTCGTGAAACAAAATATAATTAACGTTTAAAAAAATTAATTAAGATTTTTTTATCTTTCATATAACCAATGCACAATAATCTTTTAGTAATATAAGTTACCTCAGGTTTCCTTTACCCAATATTTTATATAGAATAAATGAACAGACTTGAAAAATAAAGTATCGGAAAAGACACTGAAAATTACAATTTTTGTGACATTACTAGTTAGCATCAACTTATAAAAAATATTTTAAAGTTTATTTACCTATTTGTTTTATTTCCCGTATTATTACCATTAAAATTTTCCCCATGAAAACCTATTTCAGTAAAAATAAAGTTTAATGTATTAAAATACTCCAAAATACTCTTCCTAGAAGCACAACCTGAAAATCTGTTCTGATGCCAATCCACCGTTTTTCATAAAGCTGCGGCAACTTTATAACGATTTATCTAAAAGTGCAGATACTTATCCAAAGTCCCCGTTTTTCATAAAGATTCCGAAGATTTATATAATACCTTGTTTTAATAAATGAATCAGTAACTGAAATGAAAATCGAACTTGCATAAGGATGCCGATAATCAGTTTCAAGGTAGAAACTGATTTTCAGTTTGTGTACGTTACTTCCTGTTGCGGCTGAAGGCATCCCAATTTGATTGCATCCTCGTCTCATGATAAAGTTCATTGAATTACCTCAAAAAAATTATAGTTAAGCGTTCTAATCGTTACATAGCGTGGGATTGTTCCCGTCACTGAAGAAACATTAAATATATTTCCTCAAAAGCTCATTCTTCGAAAAATAGCGAGCTATTTTTTTTTCGTTTTCAAAAATTTATTATGTTTTAATTGACAATGATTTATGCAGGTTTTATCCTGTTAAATAAAATGAATTTTAAAATAAGCATTTCATGTGATAGCAAAAAAAGTGTAGAACTATGAGACGCAAATTTTAAAATTTTTTCATGATGTGCACCTTGAAATATATTAATTTAACGGTAAATGAAAAATACTGTACTCAGGAAAAAAATATAAAAACTAACAGACCCATGAGTAGCCGAGAGATTAAACCGCTGATATACTGGGAGTTCGATCCCAGGCGAATGGGTTAGCTGCAAAGTTGGTTTTCAGGGTTTTTCTTTTCTGTTAGGTGAATACGAGCCACTTTCCCTTAAAAAGTCCTCCACAAAGGCATCTCTCCTACTAGGCAGATAGCCCTTACGTGCTTTTCTATATCTGTAAAACCTAACCTGAAAACTAGCAACAAAAGGGAATATAGTATGATAGCTCCTTATACAAATATCTCATTCTTTTATAATCATTCGGAAGTACTATACAAAATATTCTGCGCCAATGAAATTATTAGAATGTATTCTTTTTTAATACTAACGAAAATTATGGTTGAAAATGATACGGCATTTCGAAAGGAAGAACTTTTGAAAGTAACTCTTTATCTAAAGAAAATGATTTTTAATTGTTTAATTTTTAATGATTTTCATTGTGCAGGACCCTCACAAAAGTCAGTAAACGTATACAACTTGTGGCCCCAACAAAAGTTCGTTTACTCGTTCATTCCCCCCTCCCCTTTTCCAAATTTGTCTCCATGTGATTTTCTCTTATCGAGACAAATTTCGGTTTCAAAAATTAAAACTATCTGCTGAAGGAGTCTTTATTTTGATAATGAACGGATTAAAGAACTGAAATATGTGTGTTTAGAAAAAAAAAGTACTTGTGAGAACCTTCCGTCCGTTATCTAATGACGAACTTCCACGCAAGAGGTTTGTATTTCGAATAATATTCATCAATGTGAGTTCTCAATATTGATGCTTTGCTTGTTAATTGCTCCGGGCTAATTTCTATGTTATGTGCTTTTCCATGTTAATTGCCCAATTTTTGTGACTTCATTAAAGATAATTACTTCTCAAAGAATTCTCGACCAACTTATAAATCGTTTTCTATCATTCACCACAATCTTTTCGATACTATAAAGAACTTAAACATATTTCAAAAGCAGTTTGTCTTTTCAACTTAAAATTATGGGCCTATTAATCTCTTTAAGCTTCTTATCATAAACGTCTTTTGGAATAGAATCGTAGGAATGAACTTGATTCATTATCGTATCGAAACCGGCGATCGCTACTGGTGTCCTGGAACGTGCTTCGTAGTACTTATAGTGTTTCGGGTCTGCCGCTGTAGCCCACTTTGGACTTTTGACCGGATATGATTAGTACCTATTTATTTCGATTTTAACTGAATAATTCCCCTGAATACGTGATGTATGACTTCAGCAAAGGCGTGATTGATGCTTATCTTGGCGAGTGTTCTGCACTAAATAATTTTTATTATTTTGTTAAAAGTATTGGAGAGCTCGTCGCCTAATGATCTGATAGTCAATGGTCTGGCATTTGTTTAATAATTTAAACAATGTTTTAGACCCATTCCCTGCCAAACGGTGAAAATTACTAGATCGACCATTGTTCAAATACTCAAAGAAGTTCCTGCATGGGAGTTTTTGTGATTTTCCCCATGCGTAATGTGGGTACGAGCCATTTTCATTTAGAAAGCCTCCCAAGAAGGCATTTCTTTCTTCAAGCAAACAGCTTTCGCATGCTTTGCCGTAACCAAAATAATCCAGTCCAAAGCAAAGCTACAAACGGAACAAGAAACAGTTTCAATTAAATATACCAGTGTTTTTTTGGGATTACAAATTGCTCCTGTTAGCTTTTTGTTATTACGCCAATATATATTTTATATATGTTTTTCAGCCTTCATCATGTCATCATCAATTACTCCAAATCCATGAAGCCGTAAAACGCTACAATATCTTGAAAAATTGATGATAATATATAAAAATACTGTTCACACGACGCATTTACGTCTAATACGTACAACGACAAGTCGAAATGATCATTGAAATAAATGTTTATCTAGATAAAGACCTTTCATCTGCTTTAGCATTAATTAGCATTTGATGATTTACAATCAAAGAGCTGATAAAACATACAAAATATCTGCAAAGTAAAGTTATTACCCGTTCTTTGAATTCTTCAGCAAGACCCGCTTTATTACTGAGCGAATTTTCGCAAATTTTAAGAATTTTTCTTAAATTTACAACATAATAAATAAAAAAATCACGAATTTTTCTGATTTCTATTGAAGTTTGGAGATGGTTTCCAATGTTTAAATGCTTAAATATTTTCCGGCATCTTGAACAATCCATTTTTGAATGCAAACTTACGTGATAGCAGATTAGCTTACTGGCGACCGAGGTGCCGGTGGGCCATCTGTTATCACTGATTACTGGTAGTTCGACCGGGGTTCGAATAGCAGCCAATGGTCTGGTTGCATGGGTGATTTCATGATTTTTCCCTATGTATAGCATAGTATAAACCAGTTTCACTTAGAAAGTCCTCAGGGCATCCATCCATTTACGCAGATAGCCCTTGTGTGCTTTGCTGTAATTAAATAAATAACCAAACCAGTGATAATAACAGATACCTAATAAAAAAAAATTATGTGGCGTATAACATATTAAATTATATTATCATCTGAAATCAATATGTATTAAATTATGCAATTATCTTAAATCAGGAATAGCCTGTAACGGTTTCGTTAACACTGGCAAAGTTGCTTCAAAATAAATATAACTTAATGCGTCGTTATGTAACAGGTTCTTTGAAAGAAAATATAAGTGACAATCCTCGGCTGCGAAATATTCGCGGAATTTCACGATTTATCTCTCGAGATGTTCCTTAATTTTCAATTATGCCATCCTTCGCGCGATGAAATAATTTATACTATGAGATGCACGAAATAATATTGAAATATTCAAATGTCATATTGCAAAAATTATTAAAGAGATAAAATTTGCTTTAACGAATTCTTATATAAAATAACACTATCCCTAATAGTATTTGAGGACTATTTAAAATCCGTTTTAGTTATGCTTAAATTCAGCACATTCAATGAAGTGCGGACCTAATATACAATGAGATTATTCAAAACATGTAAGTATAATTTGAACGCATTCTTTTTCTATGATTAAGTTCTATAAATTACCCCAAGTAAATATCAGTGCAGCATTCAATATTTTACGTAGAAGGGTTCAAAACTGGTAACTGATGCAGTTTTAAAGATATCCCTAACGTTCTCTGAAAAAATATTGAATCAGCTTTCCACGTTATCGCATAACCCTTAGCAGAAAATTTATTGGTATTATTAGTTAAATAATTAATCATTTGAATTACATTTAGCGGAGAGCGAAAAATTGCGCCTGAGAAATTTTTCGTTGAATGCACCGACTCCTTATCGTTTCCAGACTCTATAGATGGCTATTGAAAAGTTCAACGTTTTGTTAGATTGATTGGTTATTGAAAGCTTTCAACGTTTTGTCCTCCTAAATTGCTTGAGACAGAAGGATATCTACATCCAAAACCAGTTCAACTCTGCAGACGACACAAAGGCGAGAAAAAATTCGATGCAATGACGTAATTGAAATCTTTAGGTTTATAGACTTTTTTAAATATAATCGATGAATATGCACGTTTTGTGCTGTAGAAATAACATTTTAATGAATGAATTGAGTCATGGGGTATCTGTAAATGTTACTTCGTTTCCTGAGGTAAAAAATTAACCACTTTAACGCAGAAGAATTAAATGTTACCTCCAAAATGAAAATTGACTATCTGCCCAAGCGGAGTTGTGGCGCCCTCTATTTTTCAATATTGATACTAAGCGAAAAAACGCTAAAAAAACAAAAGTGATATTCGGCAAATATTTATTAATAAGATGATAAAATATGCCATTTTTTTAACTCAGCAGTATTTTAAGGATGTATTCTATGTATCAGAAGACTTTTGCAGTACTTCACTGCATTTCTTTTATGTGATAATAGACCGCTAAATTTGCTTATATTGAAAGAATAGGCAGACATTTGTCAACAAACCGCCTTGAGCGTAATACAAGCTAGCCTTGGATCTTCTTGGATGGATTCGCTATGACATTCCAACGATTCCACATTGATAGTTTCATACAGGATCTCACCAAGAACATTACTGATGCATATGATAACGCACGCACAAAAGTGCCGATCCGACGCATTTACAGAGACAAGGAGCTTGACAAATTAATTAAACAACGAAACGCAGCCAGGAGGAAATTTCAGAGAACCAGATCTAGGGTGGATAAGCAGACTTTTAATAGATTATGCAGTGCGGTCAAGTCTCTTACTAACTTACAAGCACAACGCAACTGGACCAACCACCTCAATTCCCTTTCCGCAGAGGATAATTCCCTGTGGAAAACAATTGCGAGGTTTATTAAATGCCACCCAAAAATTCCGCCCTTAAAAGGCCGTCAAGGGATCCATTGAACTGAAACTGAGAAGGCCGAACTTTTAGCACAGATGCTGGAGTCTCAGCTTTGCACCAACAACATTCAAGATGACACTACAGAACACCTAGTTAATAATTTTCACTCCACTTTAACGAGCAACCCTTGCAGATACAACATTGCCCCTGGCCTCCCATCGGAGGTGTCTGGCTATGTCAAACGTCTTAAAAAGAAGAGTCCTGGACTGGATGCTGTTACCAACATAATGATCAAAAACTTTCCGATGAAAATCATCTTCCTCCTCACCAAGCTCTGCAATAAAATACTCGAATGGCAGCACTACCCCAATCCATGGAAGGTGGCCAAAGTTATCCCAATTCCCAAGCCTGGTAAGTCGCCAGCTCTTCCGGAATCTTATCGACATATTAGCCTGCTGTCATCTCTGAGTAAGATCACAAGCAATAACTACTTAGAGGAGAAGAACGTACTTATCCCGTTTCAGTTCGGATTCAGGAAACACTTGGGCACCTGTAATCAGCTGTACCGGGTAGTAGAAACCATATCGGAAGGCATGCACAGCCGAAAAGTCACTGGTGGAATATTTATTGACATAGCCAAGTCCTTCGACAGAGTATGGCTGGACGCACTTATTTACAAATTACACCGTCTGGGTTTCCCAGACTACATCATTAACATCACTAAATCCTCCCTAGCCGGTAGACACTTTTTAGTTCACCTAGCTGGCTCCAATTCCATTAGGGCTGAGGTCCCCCAGGGGTCCCTTTTGGGCCCCACACTTTTTATTATCTACCTGAATGATATACCTACAACACCAAACACCACCTTAGCTATGTATGCTGATGACACAGCGATACTTGCTGAAAGCGCATTTATTGGTTCAGTCATCCAACGATTACAAAATTACATACATGTACTTGAGACTTGGCTGGTATAATGGAAAATTCAAGTCAATGTATCAAAAACGCAGGCAACCCTTTCACGAAAAAAAGGAAAATTCGCAAAAACCTGGTGTTCTACAATACTCCAATTCCCTGGGCCAAGCAGGTCCCGTATTTGGGGGTAATCCTCCACGAAACTCTTTCAAGGGCCCCACATATACACTCTATTATTCAAAAGTTTCTGGTGCGTAAAGCTAAACTCTAACCCTCTAATGCTCGAAAGAGCGTTTTATCTATCGACAATAAGTTACTCATTTATAAATCCATTCTGCGTCCACTTTTGTGTTATGCCTGCCCGGTATGGGCATAGTCTAGAAAACGTTATCGTATGAGGCTCCAAGCCGCACAGTGCAGTACTGCGTCAAATTGCCGTCGCTGAGTGGTACGTTAGGAATTCTCATTTACATGATGAGTTAGATGTCGAGCTATTAAGAACCCACTATTATAAAATTGCCAAAACATTTCCTCAGAGGCAAAGCGCTATCTCCAACCTGGCAATTAAAATTGCCGATTATGACTTTAATGATCTTAATAACATGTATCGTACACTTGCTATTCTCAACACTTGGATCATGTAATCTTGTCCTATTCCACTGCTTGTAGAAGTTTTATGTTTATTTTCTTTTGATTTACGAATTGTAATTACTTATATACCCTGCCAATTATTATTTACTCCTTTCGTGCCATCTCTGCTTGTGTATTGTGCTTGTCTGTTGCACGAGTTACTCGGATTATGAGCTCGATCTGATTTGCATATTACCTTTGTCTCTTAGTTTCGGCTAAGTCACCGACTCGAACAGCTTCACACATTTTAGGCACATTTATACTTTACATTAGTTATTAATGCTCAAGTAAATTCTTATCACCCCTACAATATTTTCAGTTGTTCCTTTTTATGAATTCTATTCGGTTATTTTATGTCAGTGTTAGGAACACCACAACATATTCTACATGAGATAGGGCCTTGGGCCCAGGGACCCAGGTGTACGGAAACCACTCCACCACCCATGTATCCATCTTGGATGGTTCAACTGGCATATAGCTAATTCTAGCTTTCACCAATAATGATGGAGTTTTGCCCTAAGGCTATAGTAATATATTAACCCTCCAAGTGGCCGAACCGTATATATGTGTAAAATATGAAAAATACGATGGCTTTGCTCTACGCGAACAGGCAATCTCTAATTAACTTTCCGCAATTTCAAGACCTTTTCCCTAGACCAGCACTTTCGAGAAAATTCTGGCATGTTGTGTAACCGCTGATATAAATAGCAAGGTACACGCCATTTTTAGTCAAACTGCTTCCGACCATTGCTGCTAAACGATCTGCTGCTGGCTTTCGTATCCTTCTTTTCCTCTGTTCAATAATTTATGACGCAGACATCTTAAATTTGATATTACCTAATTTAAATCACTACGGATGTATAATTGGGTGCTCTTCGTCTAAAAGAAAAATGTTCTGCCTTTTAACAGAATAAAGATATGGAAGTTGAAAGTGAAATTCTTCTGTCTCATCGTTCCTCTCTTTCCACTCTTCAACGACAACCCTCGGATACTGATACGATCTGATTACCAAGCTTCATCATCCCTATACGCATCTAATAAAACATCACAGCTTAATAATTAGCCTGGCAGGATTTATTTCTGCGTGGGAAAACCTCCTCAGGATTTCAGCGCCTAACTTCCATCTCTATGCCGAAACGAGCTCAAGGACAATTCTTCGCATAGTGTGTCAGACAGCTCATGATTTTCGCTTTTTATCTTGTGCTTAAATTCCGATGCTTCAAAAACTTTTCAAGATAAAATTCTTTTCTGCATTGATATAGCGTGTGGATTATGCTTACAAGGTCAAAGGCTGCAATGTCAACAACTACGGAGGAATCAACTACTATCAATATCGAAAAGTTCCAGTTTTTCGTTTTTGATCCCAAGTCAGCAGATTTTCCTATCAGTCAGTATTTTTTTGTTCTTCGAGAGAAAGTGTAAGAGTATAAACATAGATGAAAAGGATAAACCTCTTTTTATTTTCTGAGTGCCTGCGTGGCGACACACTTCAACACTTCATTCGGGAATGCTCAGAGGATGACTGGCAAACATTAAAAGACTCCACAGCAGAAGCAGTTACCTTTAATGACTTTGTCACATACGCAAAATTTAATCACACAAATAGATATTTTAGAGCTAAATTACGATGTGGATCCAGTTTGAAATTAAGTGATACCACAATGGTTGAAGCCCCAACTAGGGATTTCTAGAAGTTATGGTGTTAAGTGTGCAAAACATTCATACACCAAAGGAAAGGATAGAAATAGTTCGCAAACGTTTCCCAATTTCAGTGCACTGGAGGAAGTATCAAGTGCCAGTAATGATCACAGATTTGTTACTCCCAGGCAAAATTTAGGCAAAATCCACCTAGATATTCTGTTAGGCCATTTTATCCAAATCAACATCATTATCAAAATTTCAGAAGTGTGCGGCCCCAACAAGCTCAATATCCATATAGGCCGCTTCCTTATCAATCAGTTCCTTCATTAAGTTACCACAATACAGTGCCCAAGTCTGAATATAAAAAGTGAAAATATTTTAATGTCCAAATTGGACAACAAAATTTGCCAGCTATCATAGATACTGAATCAGAAATCAAAGGAATTTCAAAAAATATTTTTAATGGTATGGATATACAAGTTGAATTAATTGACAATAAACTTTTCAGCATATTATTTGCTTTATCTAATCAGATTTCAGTAGTTAATATTATTAAGATACCATGTAAAATAGGAAAAATCATAAAAAATGTAGTATTTTATATGGTGAATTCTAATTTAAATTATTTATTATTGTCCTCATCTTCTGTTTCACTGTTCAAATTACAATTGGATTTTAATAATTATGAAATCTACCAGTTTAAATACCAGGTTGTAAGGTTTTCTCTTGGCTTCTTCGCATGCCTTCGTGGTGTAGTGGTCAGCCCGCTGGATGCGTATTCCAGACGACCGTGGTTCGAGTCCCGGCGAAAGCGTTGCTCATTTTTCATCTCTCTTGCTTCCAAAAATCCTATATCTCTGCAAGTGGCGCACCAACTACAGGGTGGTGGATGATGATTCTCCGCCACCACGATTTGGCGATTGTGGCCCCTAATCTCCAGTCGCCCTTTAAAAGGGGGAGTATATAAGGTATTTCTCGCATGTGTTCATGGTGTAGTGGTGAACACGCTGGACGAGTATTCCAGAGGTCCGTGGTTCGAGTCCCGACGAGGTGATTGCTCATTTTTCACAGCTCCTGCTTCAAATACCTAATGTCTCTACAAAGTTGTCAGGACTGAGTGTTCTGTGCGTAGTTTTGGCAAACATCTTCGTGAACAGCTGAAAAGTCTTGTTCATGCGATGCGTGCAAAACAATTTAAACTTAACAATAGTGGACTGTATACTAAATTAATTTATTTTACAATTGCGAGCCCTTTACACATGCGAGCCATCTTTCTAGCGATGACTTACTCAGCACCAATAACAGCAAAAACAAAAAAATTCAGAGCGAGCGTTACAAGGTTACTGTAATTAATGACCATATGCGCCATGCAAGGCGCCAAGAAGTTAACAGCCAACTGTCCTAATGACTGACCATACCCCCCGGCATTGAAGGGTGGCTTCAATAATTTCGTGCAATAATACTTATAATAACATACAAAATATTACAATTACAACATAACAATACAATAATAATCAGTTAGCAATTAGCAGTATAGCAACAAAATACAATAGTAATCGATTTTCAATACGAAATTTTACAATAATCAACACAAAAATTTTATCCAAAATACAACAAGTATTATAATCATAAGCTAACACACTTAACTAACTTAAGAAGTTTCTTCCTGGGGTAATACTGCGATTTTTGTAATTCCACGTTTTATGATGCCTCTTGCAGTTCGAATTTCTATTACTCTAACCTTGCCATCATCTCCAGGAAAAAGTTTTATAATGCGCCCTAACACCCATCTATTCACAGGGAGTTCATCTTCTTTAACTAGTACTAACATACCTATTTTAATATTTGCTCGTTCTACCTTCCATTTTGAACGCTCTTCTAATGTATTTAAATAGTCCCTATGCCAACGTTTCCATATCAATTGGACAAATCTGGTGGTTCGTTTCCATCTTGAGAGTCTGTTTTCAGGTATATCAATTAATTCAGGCTCTACAACAGCATTTAAGGGTCTTCCAATGAGAAAATGGTCTGGTGTTAAGGCCTCTAGATCGTTTACATCGGAAGATAAAGGAGTAATCGAACGAGAATTTAAAACAGACTCTATCTGAGTTACTACAGTTAATAACTCCTCGAAAGTTAGCCTTGCGTTATCTACAATCCGCCTTAAGTGATATTTCACGGATTTAATTCCAGATTCCCATAGCCCGCCAAAATTAGGTGTCCGAGGGGGAATAAACTTCCAAACTATTCCTTCTTCAGCTAAATAATCTGCTAATTTTTTATTAGGACTTCTAATTAAATTGTTAATTCTTTGCAATTCGGCATTTGCGCCAACGAAGTTTTTAGCGTTGTCTGAGAAAATGACTGAGCATTTTCCACGTCGAGCAATAAATCTCCTTAAGGTGGCAATAAAGGCGTCCGTCGTAAGGTCACTTACTAATTCGAGATGCACTGCCTTTGTTATAAGGCAAATGAAACGAGCTAAATATACCTTATGGAGATTTCCTTTCCTCTGTCCCTTGTATCTAATAAAAAATGGGCCGCAAAAATCGGTACCTACATGGTTAAAAGGTGAGCTTGGATTCACACGCTCTGAGGGTAATGAACCCATAATTTGCTCAAGAGTGATGGTTTAATTTTACTACAAATAATACAATCATGGGTAATCTTTCTAGTGAAATTTCTACCTTGTAATGGCTAGAATTTTTGCCTTATAAAACACAATAATGCCTGCGAACCTACGTGTAAATATTTCCGATGATAATGTTCAGCGATCAGTTTAGTTAATTTGCATTTAGCAGGCAGAATTATTTGATGTTTTTGCGAAAATTTTAGATTAGCCCCTTCTAATCGGCCTCCTACTCTCATTATATTATTTGTATCCAAAAAAGGGTTCAAAGAAAGTAAATTACTTTTGTTATTAATTGGTTTACCTTGTGCGAGGGAATTGTAATCTAAATAAAAATAACATTTTTGAATCTCTCTTACTAAAAACGATTCTGCCTCACTTAACTCCTTTGAACTTACCCATCCTGTTCTTCTCTGTGTTCCTTTATGATGTGCACATCTGGAGTTCCAAATGAACCTGAAAATATAACTAATAATACGTAATAACCTTGAGTAATTATTTGTAATACCAAGAATATAATCAATAAACTTTGAAGGTGAAGTGCATAAACAAGTAATGTCAGTTCTTTTTCTCAGTTCAGTGGAAAAAGTGTCTGTATTTTCTAATTGTTCAAAGTCAATATTCGTGGTTGGTATGATAACTTCTCTCAAAAATGGAGGACCCTTCCACCAGAGATCAGCATCATGTAACTTGTCAAAATTCAATCCTCGAGAAATAAGATCTGCTGGATTTTCCTCTGAACGCACATAATTCCACTGGTATGTCTGTGTTAGTTCTTGGATCTTTAACACTCGGTTAGCAACAAAGGGTTTTAGTAAATGTGGAGAATTCTGAAGCCACGCTAACACTATGGTTGAGTCACACCACAGGCATACTTTGCTGATGTCCAATTTCAATAAAGTCACCACCTTTGTAACAAGTTGTGATAGTAGTATAGCTCCGCAGAGTTCCAGGCGTGGTACTGTCAACGATTTGAGGGGAGCTACTCTGGACTTGCTGCAAAGCAAATGTGAAGATAAGCTATTGTCACTTCTACAGCGTAAATAGATGGCTGCTCCATATGCGAGCTCTGATGCATCTGAAAATCCATGAATTTGTATCTCAGAAAAATTGTCCTGTAGAACATATCTGCTCACTTGTAAATTGTTGATAGATTGCATGGAATCAATGAAAAGTTTCCATTCCTTAATTATCTTCTCGGGTAGCAGACCATTCCAATCAAGCTTTAGTAACCAAAGTCTTTGAATGAAGATTTTTGCCTTTGTTATCCCTTGACAAAGCAGTCCTAATGGATCGAAAATGCGAGCAATGTCAGACAACACTGTTCTCTTTGTGTAAGTAGTTGGTTCCTTGATCGTTGATTTGTACGAAAAACAATCTACCTTTGGATTCCATAATAATCCTAAAGTTTTGATGCTCTGATCGTCGAAATTACTGAAGGAGTATTCTGCTTGTTCATGCGGAAGCTGCAAAAGATCAGGATGATTAGCACACCATCTGTGCAGACGCATACCTCCACGCGCTAATAAGTCATTCAACTGCGAGTGTAATTCTTGAGCTTCTTTTAGAGTATGGGCTCCTGTCAGTACGTCATCGACGTAAAAGTCCCTTTGTACTATTCGCGCTGCTAACAAAAAATTGTTCCTCTCGTCCTCTGCTAATTGGTTGAGTGTGCGTGTTGCAAGAAATGTTGCGTTGGAAGTACCGTAAGTTATAGTCTTCAATCTATAAACCTTAACTGGTTCTTCTTCGCTACTCTTCCATAAGATGCGTAATAAATCTCGTTGATGCTCCTTAATCAAAATCTGACGGTACATTTTAAAGACGTCTGCTGTGAAGACGAATCTATGAGTACGAAATCTACAAATAATATCAAACAGTTCGTCTTGAACTAACCCTCCATTCAGTAAAACAACGTTTTGCGAAATTCCAGTAGTCGTAGGAGCTGTGGCATCGAACACTACCCTAAGTTTAGTGCTAGGTTTATCGGGCCTAAAAACCCCATGGTGAGGAAGATAATATGAAAAATTTGCGTTATCTTCTTCAGCAATCTCTTCGGAATGGCCTAATTTATTGTATTCCTCAATGAAATCTTCATATAAGTGTTTCATTGCGGGATTGCGAGCGAAGCGTTTAAGTAAATAATTCATTCTTTTACTAGCGTTTTCTCTTGAGTCGCCTAAAAGGCTAAGCCCTTCCTCTTTAATTGGCATTTCCACTACATATCTACCGTCATCTTGCCTACAATGCGTGCGAAGAAAATGCTTTTCACAAAATTCCTCTTCCTGACTCTTCACCTTTTTTGAATCATTAACCCCTTCAATCTCCCAAAACCTTCTCAAATTATCAGATAAATGATCCATAGTTTCAACAACCCCACAATAGTTATCAATATTGTCTTGCTGCGGCATGCGCACTGACCCACTAACAATATATCCAAACACTGACTGCTGAAGAATCAAATCTTGTTTATTTATTCTATTTGTTCCTAGTAAATCAAAAAATACTTCGTTAGATAATAAAACATGTATTGGACCAGGTTTATAAAACTCAGGATCAGCTAAACCAATGGATTGCAATTGCTTAAGATCAGGAATCTGTAGATGTCTAGCAGGCATTATTCGAGTTATTTTTCGAACAACACAAAAATGTAAAGTACGAATAAAATCTCTAGTAGCGTCAGCGATGGTTGCTATAGCGTTTTCCTTAATGCTCATAACTGCGCCATTGATACCTGAAATAGAAGCTTTTACTTTCTTTCTCTTCAAATTCAATAATTCCGTACATTCTTTAGTGATGAAATTATTTTGAGAACCAGAATCAAGCAAGGCTGTCAGCGAAATAAATGTCCCATCAGCACCTTTCACATAAATAATTGCAGTTGAAAGTAGAACTTGTTTA
>KK112776.1:0-13233 GCA_000611955.2 Stegodyphus mimosarum
TTCCCAATTCACTAAAATGTTTTTCACATTTGGAAAAACATCATATTTGAAGATTGAGACACTTGAATATATTTTTCAAGCACACACTAATATTACGAGAAAAGCACAACACAGCATTAGAATGTCGTCACACTACGGCCTTGAAACAAAAGAAACGCCGATCACAGCACCCGAAAATCAGCGATCGTTGAAACTTTCAACACAAGGCATTAAATCAAATTCCTAATTTTTATTTCGCAGTTCCGTCACTGGAAACGGTTGAGAGTTCATTGGAGTAAACTTTCGCACATCACTTGAAAAGAGCCTGTACACATCCATTGGGGTTAGCAGCGGAGATCTATCCTACCAAAAGAAAATAGTCTGTAGTAATGACCAGGAGGAAATTTTAACGTCGTAGAAGTGTTGATCTATAACGAATAGGAAATTGGAGGCGAAGGCACATTAAATCTTCATTTTTTATTTCCGCTTGTTGTGGCCACAATCAACTTGGCACATGAAATGTGCCTATTCCAAAATAGCTCACATTTTAGATTAATTTTTAGTAAGAAAGAAGAAAGCAGCAGACAGCGGTCCTACTAGACAGAAGCGTAAAGAGCAAGTGCGTTACGTTCAGGGTGAAATCCCAATTCAGACTGAGTTAGTTTTGGTTTACAATGCATTTTGATTGGATAGTTAATACTTCTGTAAAATTATTATTGGTTACTTGACTTTTAGTTCCATTTACATCATCAGAATTATGTAAGTGCCATATGGCATGGATCAATCTAGAAATGACGCAGTGCGTAGAGAGGTTATTATTTTTAGAATTGAGAAGGGAAATTTACGTTTTTAATTTAATCTTAGACATATTCTTTATTTTTTTACACACACACACATATATATATATATTTAGAGGTCGGAGAAGTTGGAGGATAGATTTGCTGATATCGGGAATTCGTGGGTTATGCGGACTTTCGTTGCAACACTTGGGAAACGATTTGTTGATATCGGGAGTCCGTGAGCGATATGGTCGGTCATTTGTGTCGGGTGGTGTGGAAGACAGATGTCAATGAATGCGTGCACATAGGCCGGGAACTCGTGAGATAGCCTCTTCCGCCGTTCCGTCTTAAGATGCCAATTCCCGACCATTACGCAACCAAAATCATTTCACCAGTGCAGATGTGGGAGTAGAAAAAGTAGAAAGGAACTTGAAGGGGGAGATTTACATATTAAGGTCCTATACACATGATGATAACAGAACCGTAACCGCATTTTTAAACAGGGAACAGAGATCCTATCATTCCTTCTCTTGAGAATAAACCAAGGCAGTTAGAGCTGTCATCAAAAAGCTGCTACTCTTTGTTAGAGTAGAGGACAGTGAACCAGCACTTAACGATACTACCAGTTAAGTCCAGAAGACCAATATGAAGGTGAGATCAAACCTTTCCCCATGTTTTTGGTGGAAGTTCAAGCAAGTGTTAAAGGTAAACAAATACAACAACTCACCCACATATGGGACATTGTCATATGCGTACACAAAGCCATTCATAACTATTCCCGGCTCCATATAGTGTCACAATTGTCAGCGGTACAGCCATAGTAAATTCTATAATCACCACAAAACGAAGTGCCCCAAAGGCGGTGAAGGGCACGAAACTTCGAATTGTAAAATGGGTCGACATTTACTTGGAAGGTGCTGTCTGTAGGAGGGCTAATGTTGCCCCGTATAGAGAGGTAAAAAACATCTCCGAACATGAAGAAAAATACTCCCAAATTTAATAACTCGCCACCAAAAGATGAGGAAAATTTTTCTCCTTTGCCAAATACTAAAGCAGTAGCAGGAATCATTCCAAAACTTCAAAATAGAGAGTCAAAAAATACTACCAATGAAATACGGAAATACTACCAATGAAGAAAATACTACCAATGAAATACGGAAATACTACCAATGAAGAAAATACTACCAACACGTTTTTAAAGACTAAGTCACATTTTGAAAGATTCTAAAAATCAGAAATCATCTTGGACGAAATCCAGATTGGAATGGAGGCTTTCGACCTTATCATGATATCTGAATATGGCCACTGATGCCCTACACAAAAACTACCATTTCTCAAATGCTACTATATTTAGCTTAAATATAGCGTTTTTTTTAATAGGAACAACATTAAGAGACAAGAAACTGAACTTCTGCATTATCTCAGTAAACATCACATTGATATAATGCTCATAAACGAAACTCACTTACGTCCGTGTGATAGATTTACTATGACAGGATACTAAATGTACCGGAAAGACAGACTGCACAAATGAGGAGGAGATGCCATGATTATGATTAAAAAATCACTTTAAATCAACGCTGTATGAAATAACTGGCAATACTTGTATTGAATACACCGCCGCAGTTACACCGCTTAGTAGAACTGGAAATCCGTATATGTTCATATCTGCATACAGTCCCCCCAGCAGCCGATTTGCAGACAGAGACTTGGACTATGTCACAAATAGCAGTCTTCCCTTGGTAACTGCAGGGACTTGAATGCTAAACATTATGTGGAATGCGGACACAAGAAATAATAATGGAATCGCATTAGGTAATTACGCGATACATCGCAGAATAAATGTCCATGGACCGTAGATCCGACAATATACCACTACACCGGATCTTCGGATATTTTGAACATTATAATTACTAAAAATGTGTTGCAAATACCATATTAAAAGTGACGCTTGAATGCGCATCTGGCCACTTACCGGTTAAATTCACGCTGCATGGATTGAGCAAACACCGCAACCCTCAAAGTGCATAATATATTGTGAAAAATGGGAATTATGCCAGTGGTTCCAAAGTGCAAATCTTTTCTTTTCCGGAAGGGAAAGAATTGTTAAACAAATGGATTAATTCTATTCACAGAAAAGATTTCAAGCCGACAACATTTTTAATGAATGAGTTTATATATTTATCTGGGTTAAAATGTGCTTCTGAAATATAATGTAATTATCATGAACTAAAGCGACTACATATGTTTACAGAAACTAAATACTATGTTTAATCTTACAGTAAGCGCTGTAATAAGTGATTATATAAATACGATGACTGATATCATATTATTCATTTACCAAGGAAAAGAGAAGATTTGCACTTTGGAACCACTGACATAATTCCCATTATAGCTTGGTTCACAGCACATATCCAAGTTTTGAAGAACAAATAATAAGAGAATGGAATATTCTTAAAACATCTAAAAAAGTGCAAGCCAAAGTAAACGTTCCTAATATAGATTTAATTTAGCAGATAGTATTATTTATCATCGTGGTAATCGTTTAATATGCAGCAGATGAACATTATTTATCACCATATCAGTTATTTAATTTATAGTAGGTGGCAGTATTTATGAAAACTAACTTAAACAAAAGTGTGATTATAAATTACATTAGGGTTAGGTTAAATGCAGGACTAAGGAAAATTTAAAACTTTAATAGCATTTGGTATGCTGAAAAATACTTGCATTTTAAATATCTCAATACATTTGCCACAGCAAAGGTGTATTTGTTAAAATCTGAATATTTAAAATCATTATAAAATTAGATCAAATCAAAAATACCTTTACTGGGAATTTTGTGTACAAATTATAATATAAAATATTGCAGTTGTTGTATACAAAATATATGAAAATATGAAAGACTAATATTAGTAAAACCTTGACAATATCACTGTACCAAATGACAATTTTGTTTCTAATAGTAATGTGAAAAAATACTTCATTTAAATTTTTCATAAGTTCATATCTGATTTTCTTAAAATTCACTTACCACAGAGATCACTATTAATTCTCAAGCATTAAAAGAAAATAAATATAAAATGCCATATTTAATGCTAGACTAGATAATTAAATCGAGTGCAACAATCTTTGCATGCAAGTACTTTGCGAAATGTGCTGCTCATCTCAGCGCTATTTTTATTTCAGCAACTTTGCTACTAGAGGGCGAATATTTCAAAAATTTTTTTTCTTTGATAAATAAAATGAAACTTTTGTTTGATTAGCTGGCAGCATTGTGAATGGTCTGTAAGAAATGTGTGGTGCTAGTGAGGATGATGTAAAAAGATAATATTTGTAAATAATAACAATTTAATTACTGCAGCCTTGCTCTCTAAAATTCAGTTATTGCTTTTATACCGAACTCATAATTCATGAGTACGGTTTCCTTTATCAACCGGCTAATAACTAGCTTGTTGGTCGGTCACAGAAATAAATAAATTATCACTGCCAAACGTAAGCGAATTGTTGAATTTGTTTTTACTTTTTCTTTTCAAATCTTGATCTATTTAAATCCATGTAAGGAATTGATGCTTCAGAATTTGTTGAACTACCTGACTGGTATTCTGTTGAAGCAACTGTATTGAAGTTTGTTTGCTGATTTTCTGTACTTGTTCAGCTGTCTGCCTGCAATTCTGTTGAAATCAACGGTATTGAAATTTGTTGGCTGATATTCTGTACTTAAAACACAGTTAATGTCTCATTTAGTAATGAATTATGGGGAACACTCAAAGAGAGGTTTGTGTGTGCTTCTTTTAAAAGAAAAATCCTTCCTCTTTTTAGATGAGTTTTGAATGATTGTTAAAGAAGACATTTAAATATGCGAAACTGCAGATGATTTTAGGAAACATTTTATCTGTAAAAGTGTTCAATTATCTGTATTTCTCATTCATACTGAGGCATTTGCTATGTTAAACACCGAGCTAAGTAATTATTTGAATTCAATAGATACATTATCATGAAAGACCGAAATCTGGAGAATGTCTACATTCTACAGGGGATATCACCATTCACATAGTCGCTTGGTGTATGTCTGAAATATTTTCTAAAATCCTTATTTCTCACATATACCTGCAAATGTCTATGTTCACTGTACACAGATGGTGAATGTTGACTAAAAAGGTTTTTGCTGCGTTTTTAAATGATACTTTATTATTAAAACATACTATTATATATGTTAAAATACGAGAAAGCTTAAGTAATAGCACATACAAATAAACTGTTGAATTAAAATGAACAGTACATTCTAAATAAGGAAAGAAAATTTACTCACTTATCTGATTGATGTTATACAATTTTATTTATTCCAACAACTTAAAATGTTATGACACTTTGAATTGCACAAGAGTCCCTTCCTTTTACAACTGCATTTAGTCATGGAATACTTCTTTCTTCTTCTTGGCTTCTTGTTTTAACCTCCATCAGAGGATATCTGTACTTGTCGACATACAGTGGTGATGGTCCAACTGTATAAGAAAATAACCAAATATTTGGTCTTTCGCTGATGTATTTGGTATGTGTTGACATTCTCTAATATCAGCAACAGATATATATTATGGTGCATATTAATGCAGCCATATTACCAGGAATTGTCAAATTTTCAGAATGCACCAAACTCTAGGAACCAAGTATGTAACAATTCTTAGGTGCATATAATAATTCTTCAGTGTTAGCTTACAACATTGTTTTCACCAGTGTATGTTCTTTTTGTTGCATCCTTAGTTTTAATGGTTTTGGGAGCAAATTGTGATCTATATATACAGTAGATTTTTGATTAATTCAGGTAATACAGCAGACAACATCCACTGTTGACTCAAAATCACCGTTAATCTGCCGGAAGTTTAAAAACACAGGAAAGAGGAATAATCCATATTATAATTAACAGAAATATGCTATTAACAATTTACCTGCATTTTTAAGCGTGAAAATTGTTAATAGTATTTTTCTGGGTAACAGTATAGTATATTTCTGTATTTTAACTTGGATAATAAGTTTATGTGATTATGTAATTTTGAAACCAGATTCGAAACAAGACCACATTTTGAAACAGAAGTAACAGTGTTTTTACATGGCTTTTGTATTTTGATAGAAATCAACTGAAAACAAAAGAATAATAGCTGAATTTATTTTTATAATTTAACAGTTTATTTTTACCAGAATGTGTGGCATTGTTTATATGCTCCAGATTATGCAAAATTAAGTTTTGTACCATGTATAAAAAACAGTTCCTAAATACTGTGATATCTGATATCACTTTGATGACCCATAGTTTTTTTTTAAATTTCTTTGTTGAATCTCTGCATTATCTGATGATTTGTGATAATGTTTTATACTGGGAGTGTATTGTATATTTTTTTCGGGGGGGGGCTACTTGTGTATTAACACAACCACTTTGGTACTATTAGAAGATGTTGTAAAGAAAAAAAAAAAAAAAATCATGGCTTATAATTGCAAAAATTAATTCATTACATGCATAATGTACATTTTATTTAGCTATTTATCTCAAAAATTAAGTTATAAAGCTTCTTACAAGTGGGTTTTGTTTCTCTTGTACTAGTGGAAGACTGTTAAATATTTTTAACACTGGAATCACAGAAAGGGTGATTTTGACTATGAATAAAATTAAATTATGTATTTAAAATTTTCTTTTTAAATATTTATGTATTTTTGACTTTTTCTAAGTATGTACCAAAAGGACAACATAATTTATTTGGTCTGTCTTAAATGATTTTTTTATGCATATGTGCGATATAAAAATATAAACGAAAATGATAAACAAATTAGTAAACTAATTGGAAATTTGAAATTACTAACTTCATTGGCAAATAGCCCTTTAAGTTCCTAATTTCAATTTAAATATATCCTCCTTTGTTCTGCATCACTTAAATGCAGTCATCTGCATTGCGAAAACTCTTGCCCAGTCACTCTCCAGAACTCAAGCAAAGAATTTCCAAGCTATAAATATTCTAATTGCACTGTTTGCATCCTCTTTTTTGTTGCTTGCCCTTGCCTGCTAAATGATGCTTTTTTACTTAGCTGTATTCTCCGTTATTTAAAATGTGTATAAAAATGTGTTGTGCATTTAACATCCTTAGTGTTGTACCAGTCAACAAAAGTTATGTTTCTAAAGAATTTTTCCTGATCAGAAATAAAAATGGATATTTAATATTCATGATGGCTACAGTTGATTGGAGCTGCATCACCATTCCACTTATGACTGCTAAATTAAATAGGGTTTTCTGTCATCATACCATTTAAGTATTACATCATGTATAACCATATATACCTAAAAATACAGCTAGCAACTGTTTTGACTTCTTTTTTCCTGTTTAGTAGAAGTTTAACATGGGTTACAGTAATAGTATCTTAGTGCCACTTTTTAGGGCATTCTCATTTTCTTGCCAGATGTCATTTGACTGTTGGAACAGAACTGAAACTTTCACTTTCCAAAGTAGTAATGTGCCAAATGGATTTCATGGGTCTTGTTTGTCTGAATGTTTTATTAAGTTCTTCGCTTTATTCTGTATCACATAGTGTTCATTTCGCGTGTAGTTGTTCAGGTTATCTTCAGTCACGACACGAGAACCATTGGAAGAAATTATCTCTCAGACTGAGAAATGGTAAGTTTTACAATAATTATCTGATGACAATTTTGGTTCAAAAATTTATGCTCATGAAGAATATAATTTAGAAATTTTTTCTGCTTCATTTACTCTTTTGTTCATGCTTCAGAGGTGTGGAATATTTTACCGAGATTTGTTTATTTTGTGTATAAACCAAGTGAAAAATGTCGTACTTGATTGATATTTGTTCCCTACTGCTGTTTTCTTCAGTATATGCCACAAAAACTAATAAATCCGGCATAAAATTTTGGCTTTTAACTGATGAAAAGCCAAAATACTTAATAAGTGGATATGCTTATTGTGAAAAAAAGAAACTAGGTCACTTAAAGAAACTGTTGGCAAGCCTGCTATTTGTCAGTTAAGTGAACCCTTTTATAACACTGGAAGAAATGTTACAGCTCAAATGTCATATATGGCCCAGGATACATGTGGTCGCCAAATGGGCCGATATTTTTTGTTGGATAGTTTAGCTGAGATTTTGTTTGTATGGCAACCCTTTTTACGTGGAAACTTTTGTAAAGAATGTGGTTGTATTTCATCGTGGTGTTTGTTTTGTTACGTGTTGAATAATGGCATATAGTTCCATGAAGGAAGTTGTGGAGATATGTCAGCCACACGTTTTAAAATGTACTTAAGCTAGATTCAGTTCGAAAAGATATGTTTTTGGAGTTATTAAGGAAGCATTTGTTCATGGTTACAGAAGTGTATTTTTGCAGTTTTTATAGGATATAGGATTTTTGAAGCCAAACTTGACATGTGAGAAGTGCGGGTTTGACATGAAGATTCGGAAGAAAAATTGTGTTTCTGATGGATTTATGTAGATTTGCAGAAAAATTGTTGAGGGTAAAGAATGTGTTCTCAACAAAGTTTGAGGTTTGGATTCTAGTCTTCCTGCAGTAAGTTGACTTAAGAAAAAAAATATTGTAACATTTAAAACTTTGAATCGTAGAAAGACGTCTGACATAAATTGTGGCAATTTTGTTCACATGTTTTGTGTGATTGGTGTAGTTTTGTTAATGAAAGTATATTGGATTATGTATGTGATATGTCTGTCCATACAAGTTTTTATTTGAAATTAATAGTGTGCTTTTTCGAGAACTGTTTTGAATGGTAAGTGAATTTACTTTTTTTATTGTTTTAATTTTATAGAGAGTTATTTTAATTGTTACATTGCTTTAATTTTGTGTTGTTATTTTGGCTCTAGTGTAGAATTTGGTTGGCAACAAATTTTGCTCAATTTTGGCGATGAGTAACTTTGTTGTAATTTTATATGACACCATCATTCTCCTGATTTTTTAGTGTGATGCAATCTGTCAGCCCACAGGTTCTGTTTGCATTAAAGATTCTGCAATGCATCTGCATGGTGGGATTGTCAGAGGATTTCCCATAGAAATCTGCTTATTGCCGTAATGCCTCCAAAGGTACAAAATGGCAATAAAAGACTTGTGTTCTAAGAAATCTAGGTAATGTTTCAGAGGAGGAATATATTGATAGGAATGTGGTAGTAAATTAAACTTATCAGAAAATAATGATGATGGCAAAATTAATGAAAATTTAGATGAAAATAAATGTATATTTGTATAGAAAGAATAGCTGCATAAGTTTCATTTCAGAAATTTCAATGGCAGTAATTAAGTGGCATTGACAATGATAATATTAAACTAAAAGCAACAACAGCAAACACTTGCAGAGTTGCCAATTCTCCCGATTTAGGGAGACTCCTGATTTCTGATCATACTCCCGCCAACTTGATTTTTAGCATATTTCTCCCAACTTTCTCTTATTCTTTAAATTTCTCATGATTTTTATGTAACTTGACTTAATACTTTGCTATTTACCCCCTCCCCAAGAAAAAAGTGATTTTTATCATCTGAAAGCATGTTTTTTTTCCACTCTAGATGCATATAAAATAAACCGAAGTCCTTTCATCACTGAGATTTGGCACGTTTCTACTTTGTGTATGGGAATCCGAAATGCATGTCCACAAAATATAAGCGTAAGGCTCTCCCAAAATAAAAAAAATCGCTTGACAAGGGACACGTTTTCCGATTATTGTAATTGTATATTATGAAGAACAAATATTTATATTTTTGTCTTCGGACCTTGACAAAGCATTTTTCTTTTTTCTGCATTCTATTTTGCCATCACACGATGTCCTTAACACAATTCCGTAGTCAGAATTACATTAATTCATGTTTTGCAATCGATGATTAGTGATCTGGTTAATAAGTATTTAATGATTAAGGAAACTGATTAGAGTATTTTTCTATTATTAGAAGGTACAAGTAATAAAACTGCTTTTTTTTCTACATGTAAGTATTTTTGCATTTAAGAAATAATAACTGAACTTTCAAATATTAATTAGAACCATTTAAATTAAATTCATGATTCAAATATATTTTCTTTCTACATATTTTTATTATTTAAAAAATCTTTTTATCATTGAGAAAATTCTCCCGATTTCTTAAAAAAATATTCTGATTTTTGACTGTCGTAGGTTGGCAAGTATGCATTTGAAAGCATGCAAGGTCAGTTAGGGTGGTTATTCCAATTCAGATAAATTTTTTTTGTGTGTGGAGGGGCTAGGTTATGAAATATAACAATACACTTAAGGGCTATCACTCTGAGGCAAGAAATGCTTTTATAGAAGACTTTCCCAAGGAAACTGGCTTGTATTTGTGTTGCATTTGGGGAGGGAGACATGAAAATCCCTCATAATAGTCATTTGAGCTGCTAGGAAACCAGGATAAAGTATGTGTTTTCATATTTAAGGACTTGATCTTTGTTGAACCATAAGGATTTTTTATGAAGCCGGAAGTGATGACAGTGAAAGTATTGAATCATTGAGGAGAAGGGAACTGAAAGACATTTAGATCTGTATTTTTCTTATGATAAATAAAAATTCTTATAATCATAAGCAGTATGACTCTTCCTATAACACAAAATGATTACATGTAATGTATATGGTGCCCTTGTGTTGCATGCTGAATGCTTCCTCTGAAATTTTGTTGTATTTGTTTAATGGTATTTGACTATAATGCTCACTATCAGTGATATCCAAACAGTGACATTACACAAAGTTACAGTTTGCTGTTATTAGGACTCTGCTTATAAGAGTTTTCACTTTGAAGTGTTATGCTGATGAAATAAACTTTGTATTTTATGACAGAGAAGCATGATGCTATTCAGGATATATAAAGCTATTTAGGATTTTATATGTTACACAGAATTTTGATATTACACACAAGCTAGAATGCTGTGCAAGTACCTTGTAGTTTCAAAAAATGAGTAATTTATTGATGCAATTTTTGTTGGAAAGCATGGATACCATGCTAGGTATTTGTTTTTTAATTTTAATTGAAAGAAAAAGTATTGCAGAAGCATTTGTTACATCCAGATTAACAAGCTTTTAATGCTCTAGGACACACAAAATTATTTCATGCTATATATTATTACACCATTTAAATAGAGCGTGTTAAATAAAACATGATCAGTTAACATCATATGCTTATTGTAGGTTGAACTTAGGCAATAGATCTGATCCATGCTCATTTAAGTACACTGCCCCCCCCCCCAAAATTGGACAGTTCTATATCTCCCGTTCTACTGGGCTGATTGACGAAATTCAAATTGTGTTTTAAATACCTCGAAAGAGCGACTTAGGATATGTATTAGATTTATATATAGCATTGTTCTAATATAGGTATTTTGAAACAAAAACGGACTACTTCTGAAATGACATGCAACCTTTTTTCCATATATCGATTCTACGACTCAAATTAGGCCAAACTGCCAAGTTTTGTAAAAATCGCACAAGTTGTTTTTAAAAAATTGGCTCTCAAAATTTTAGCTCCTCAATGTTAATTCAATTTGGTATGTATTTATTAATATCTCTTTTTCTATGAAACTTATTTGATTCCTTCTTTCACCACTGTGAAAATCCATTTTTATCGAAATTTAGGTTCATTGCAAATAAAATTTATCCTTTTTTACGATTTATTTTTAAAATTTGTATTTTAAAATAATTTTTATAAATTTTTTGAAACATTTTGAATTATAACCTATAAAATTTTTGCAATCATCTTAAAGTAGATGTATTTCTAAGTATACATACAGAAAATTTAAACTTTTTATTCAAAATTTCCGAAGATATACGTGAATTTATATATTGACGTGTTTTGAAATTTGGCATATTTGTTGAAAATGATAATAGCGGAAATGTGGTTTACGCACTTTGTTGAAATTATTTGAAGGTAAGAACGACATGACTTTTTTTTCGTGCATCCACAGTGTAAAAAGGTAGGAATGATGTGTCTTTTTTTCCACTCCTGCACGATCAAAGGGATAGGAAAATAGGTTGCCTGCATTAAGAAGTTTGCCAAGTGAATTATTCTTGGTGCAAACTAAAAAAATTCGCCAAGTTAAATTTTTGAATTTCTCCATAACTTTCACACCAAATTTTACAAAATTTAATATTTAGACATAATTTGAGTCGTAGAATCAAAATATGAAAAAAAATTGGTATGCTATTTCAGAAAAAGTCCCATTTTTAGTCAAAATACCTATATTAGAAAAAAGCTATATATAAATCTAATATATATCTTAAGTCGTGGTTTTGAGACATTGAAAACACAATTTGAATTTCATCAATGGCAGAGTAGAGCGGGAGATATAGAACTGTCCCCCCTATTTTTTGTGCAGTGTACTTAAATTGGCTGTTTATTTTTTAAACTGATTCTGAAAATTAAAAAGCAGTTCATTTTTATTCTTCAGATTTGAGTCGTGATTTTCAAACTAAGCACAGAGTTGTTAAGTTTTCTGTGCATACTCGTGATATACTGTGTTCTGCATTGTTTATAATGATTTTGTATTTTGAAGTGGCATTTTTCTTTCAGGTATACATTATAATTCAGAGGAGGTCTTTATGGCATCATCTGACGTTAGCCCAAATTCAGTGCCTACACTGCCAGAAAAATGTGTTTCTAATGCTTCGTTTCATGTGAGAATGGGTAAGGTTTCAAAATTAATGTTATAATGATATGCATCTTAGTTGTTTTTTTGATTTATTTTAAAGAACTTTGGTAAAGTCGTTGAACACTGGTAGTTCGGTCCGAGGTTTGAATCCTGTGAACGGGCTGGCTGCATGGTTGTTTTCGTGGTTTTCCCCACGTGTAATGTGTATATGAGCCACTTTCCCTTAGAAAGTCCCCCATGAAAGCATCCCTCCCCTTAGGCAGATAGCCTTGGAGGCTTTGCTGTAATTAAATAAACCAAACTTTAAAGAACTTCTGTTGAATTTTGATTTATTTAGTAAGACTTGTGTATGTTAAAAATATGTGTATAACATTTATTTACACATTTTTAAAAGTTTTAAATAAATATAATAATAAAGATTTCAGTAAAGTGAAATGTAAAATTAATTAAGAATTAAACAGTTGGTACTAGAAGTAGGTAAAATCTGTATTTATATAGCTAATTTAAATTAAATTATTACTGAGGAAGTTATTGTGTTATTCTAATATAATTTTATTAAACAGATCAGGAGGTTGGTGAAGAAAGTAAAAAGAAGATATATATGATCAATTAGCTCAGATGGCTGTTTTCATATTCCATTTGGTTACATTATAAACTATTTTCAAACTCTTAGGCCTTAGAAAACTAGGTTGTGCTAGCTGATATATAAGAACAAATAGTATTAACTATCTAAAGAGGGAAGTATTAACAAATGTAAAAGAAAAGCTATTATATTGTTTACCATGTGTGTTAGGCAAAAAATGCTGACGAGTGGCGAGATGGATACAACTAATTAACTA
>KK112776.1:22107-96399 GCA_000611955.2 Stegodyphus mimosarum
TTGTGGCAAATTAACTACTCAAAAAAACCATAAACTTTACATTATGCAAATTGACCGTTAAAAAAAATTAGTCTAAAACCATTATATGCAAATCCAAAATTTAAAAATAATTACAAATAAATAGCAAAACAAATATACTTTAAACAAATTGTCATTTATACAATGCTCAAAAATCGTGTGGACCCCGATTATGCTAAATTAAACTTTTAATAACAAGAAAACGAAAAACTTTTCATAGAGATTTCTTTAAGTAATAAAATCTAATCTAAGCCTTTAACAGCCAGAAACTAAAACCTATATGAAACAAAAATTGAAAAAAATGCATATTTACTGAATTCTTAAAACCTATTTGAAACAAAAATTTAAAAAAAAATGCAAACTTACTGAATTCTTAAGACTACCTTTCTAACATAAACTGACTTCTTAAGACGACCAAACCGTGTTCCTTGCAAAGGAAAGTAGAATTCAAAGCAGCTATGGAGAAATGAAAATTTTGTAGTTCTTGGAAAAAGTATGCTATGAGGTTCAAAGTGTCCAATAGCAGAACTAAGTAATTTAACATGTGTTCAAAATGTCCTATCCTGTTGAACTTAGTGTGTGTGTGGGGGGGGTTGCCAAACATTGGGTGCGGTCTGTAAAAATTATTACCGACGAGGAGGGTTATCGCCAACTCCAAAATGACGGCGTAAGAAACTTCTAAAAGATGCTGCCCTCTGTAAAATCTGAAAACACAGAAACAGAACTGGCTCAAAGTCGAGAAAAAGGGAGAATGTAGGTTATAAAGGTAAAAGTCTTCACGTAATCGGGGTATAGTACTTCTTTGAAACTAGAAGCCCCATTTTCTCAGTAAAAGCAGCATTTGCCAATTAAATTTACGAAATAGTAGAAAGATAGTATAAATAATAATTAAAAGGGAAAAGAAACAAGATCTTTGTACATATTTACATTAAATTTCTTATCGTAGTCATCTAACTATTACTTCCAATGCACGCTTTAAGTAATAATTATCATATCACTTTTGATGAGAAATTTAGAAGTAGTAGTTAATATCAGCTTTCTTTAAAGATATAGAAATTTTGAAAAGATGTGTTTTATTCTCTAAAAGAATTTTGACTAAGTTAATGGTCTCTTCTTCTAAGTATTCGACATTGTTGCAAATATTTTTGATTCTAAGAAGTTGAGTATGTATGATATTAAGTATTACTCTTTTGGAGTGCCAGTTTTAAAGTAGGGAAATCAAAATCTTCTTTTGTCATAAATTTTAATATCTTTAAAATTGATAATTTGCAAATCTAGGTAATTAATATCTCCTTATTGAAAGTTAGTTTTATTGAGTTTGAAACATGAAGGATAAATGTGATCGTATTCTATTTTATTGAAGTTGTTGATTGCAATAATATCATCTATGCATCTGTAAATGTTAGAGTAATATGAACATTGTAACTCACAAGAACGTAATCTCATAACTGTTGTTGGAAATGAAATTCCTTGGTGAAAAGGTACAAATTACAAATCTCAGAACTAATGCTAGTTCCCATCGGGATGCCGTAGATTTGTTTAAAGAAAGCATTATTAAATGCGATGTAGTTTTTAAAAGGAATACTTTTTAAATATAGCTGCCATTCTTCTTTGGAAATAACAGTAATAATTTGTGGAAATAAATCTGGTAGAGTTAGAAGACTGTCAAAGACTTCTTGTAAAGGAGAGAGCCGTGCATAAAATCTCAGTCATAACAGAAAATATTTTTAATCTTTAAAGTGTAAAGTATCTATTAGTATCTATTACTTATTATGCAGCTGAAATTGTGGTCTTGCATCTGTGCATCTTGAATAAAGTAGCGAACTTTTAAAAGTGTTTTAGTAAAACGGTAGTCTATTTCTTTCATGTAATTTCTTGTCCCGTTAGCTATTAATTGAAATTTGACTGGCGTTTTGTGAAATTGAGGCAATACGTAAAGGTTGGAAAATCTGTTGTAAAATTTATTTGCAGTTATCTTAAGTCTTCGATGAATTGCAGTAAACCAGCTTTGCAGGATATTTTCTGTAGTTTTTAATATGATAGGTAACTGCACTATGGAGTTCTTTAATGTGCTTTAATATGTACTTTGAAACCGCTGATCATTTCTTCTTTCCATTCTAGGTAAGTGTAGTAGCTAAGATAATTTTGTAGCTGGAGAATACTATAAAAGTTTCTAGATCTTTTTCAAATTGTTGGATGCAGAATTTATCCAAATAGATATAAACCAATAATTCCTAATAATTTATAATACGGAAACTTTCCATGTACCATCTCCAAGGAACAGAAATTCAATTTAAAACCATCAAAGAAAAAAAATGTCAGTATTGTAATTAGTATTTTAGACCTACTCTGCTTTAAAAACATAAAATTCTGCTAAGAAAAATCTTTGATCACAAATATACCAAAATCAGAAGTAAAAATTTTTCAAGTATTGAAAAATTATCTATTGTTATTGATTGTAGATTAATCGACTTACTAAGGGGATAAACCGGTCTACCATCATTTAACAACAACTAAATTAAAAGAGAGTGTTTCATCTTACTTCCAAGTAAGCATCAAATTTTTTGCTACATCCAAATAATAAGTCACAATAAATACTCAATCAAAATAAAGTCGTTAGTCTATTTAAGACAAAAGAATCCTGCTAAACAAAATAAATAGCAAATAATCTTTAAAATTAAAGTTGCACATTAAGAACACAACTAAACGGGATGCTTACTTTAAAAAGACATATCCCCTACACTCTCATTTTCAAACTCAAATACAGAAGTATACATTTTAGAACATTAAAAAGTAATTCAAAATCAAAAGAAAATTAACTAACCTCCAAAATTTTAAAACCAATGGCTGGTAATACAAGTATTAGGTGATAGAAGTAAAAGGGTTGTCGTAAAGTGTAGTAGTCTATTTAACAACGTTTAGCCTAAATTTGTGAGAAAACTGGAAATTTTCTTGGAGATATTGTTGTTAATTGATGGTGGATTGGTTTAGCCCTTTGATAAATCGATTAATCTACGATCAATGACAATAGCTACGTTTTCAATACTTAAAAAATTTTTACTTTTGATTTTGGTATTTTTGCGATTAAAGATTTTTCTTAACAGAATTTTATGTTTTTAAAGCGTAGGAGGTTTAGAAATACTAACTTAAAATTCTAATTAAAATACTGACAAAAAAATTTTTTTTTTCTTTGATGGTTTTAAATTGAATTTCTGTTCCTTGGAGATGGTATATGGAAAGTTTTCTTTTTATGAATTATTGGTTTATTACTTTGCAGTTTTATGCAAGTCATAGGCATTTTAATTAGTTATATATATATATAGATCAGAGAAACAAGTTCACTGGAGATATATATGTACGTGTATATTTCTCCAGTGAAGTTGCTTCTCTGATGAAGAAACAAAATATTTTATGCTGGTTGATTTTTTAAAGAAAAAACAGGGGGGGGGGCAAATGACATTTTCATAATTCTAATTTGCACAATGATGATATTGTCTGCAACTACTGTTGAGCTATTTTTCACAATTAATTGAAAAATTCTTTGAGTTTTGAAACAGCAGCTAAAATTGGTCTTTTGCTTTAGACAAGGTAACCATATTTTAGGAAAAGATAATGCAGGACACTTTCAGACAGCTAAGAAAGATCTGCACCTTGTAAGTTAGGCAGCACTGCATAAAAAATCTTTATATGATTCCCTTCTCTGAAAAAAAAAAGATAATACAAGCAGTGATGTAGTTAAAGCTTTTGTCACCTGGGTTGGTCCCTGAATTTGCCTCTATTCTTGATATGCTTACAAATAACTAAAAAAATATCAAAATGATGCATAGGGAAATAAATTAAAATTTTATGTTTATTTTTGAAGAAAAATTTAATTCCAATATTTTAAAGTTATATTATTATTTAGCTTGCTTTTTTGTTTGATGACATCATAGAGGTCTACATAATTGTTCCAGTTGCTGTTATGTAGACGGTACAGAAAGACTTCTTTAATTCACAATAAATATTTGTAGTTCTTAAATACTTCTTTAAATGGTTTTTATTTAGAAAACTCTCCTCACCACTAACAAGAATTATAGCAGTTGCAAAGAAAGTTCACAGTAGTATTGCAATGTTTGAAACTTTGTTCTGGAAATGATATTCTAGAATAAACTACAAAAATTCAAAAGAACCACCCTCCCACATCTTTGTTGTTTTCCTTAGCAATTATAATAATAAAACTCTGAATTACTTCTCTCTTAAATAGGAATTCTTCTGTAATAATGTTATCCGGATCATAATTTAATTGATAATCATAATTTTTCCACCAGAAGTTTCATCAGAATAAAAGAGTATAATGAGAGTATACAGGTGCTGAACAGTGGCATAGAGAGCATAACTGGCACCCTTCCCTAGAAATATGTAGTAATATAATATATAGAATATACTCGTAATAAGAATATTATACAAATAATAAAAGAATACAGTACCTAAAAATATTCTCTAATGTATTATGAATAGTCACTACCTAATTACACTTCTACAACGTACTATATTTGGGGCACAGACTCAGGCTAGGCTTTAAATTTGATACAAAAAAAAAATGTAGCTAAAAAATCAACGAGGACTGGATTTGGAAATGTGTTTGTGTCAGTGGAAAAATCGAACATAAGTAATTTATAATTAGTTAAAAAATATTATTTATTTTATATACTTATATAATTGCTTTGAAAAACATACGTTTTTTTAAACAACAATAAAAAGTTTATATTTTATATTAGCAGATACATTTAATAATAATAATAATAATGCATTCTAATACGTTAATACAATTAATTACTATGTATACAATTTTCTTGCCTTTGATGAAGCAAATTTATCAATTACTTCGTCAAAGTAGATCATTTCTAATTTTTCTCTTTCCACATTTAAAAATATTAGGTCACTTAGGCGTTCTTGACCCATCATTGATTGTTCATAGTTAGCAACTGATACTGAAATAATTAGGATACTATTTCTAATTTTTCTCT
The DNA here is from genome assembly GCA_000611955.2 of Stegodyphus mimosarum. Lineage (NCBI taxonomy): Eukaryota > Metazoa > Arthropoda > Arachnida > Araneae > Eresidae > Stegodyphus > Stegodyphus mimosarum. Next base: position 27,132 of record KK112776.1, read on the forward strand.
TTCCACACTTAAAAATGTTAGGTCGTTTAGGCGATCTTGACCCATTGTTGATTGTAGATATGTCACAATTAATTTTAATTTGCTGAACCAACATTCACAGTTAGCAACTGATACTAAAATAGTTAGGATACTTGAAGTGTGGCTCTAAGTGTGGAAAAACATCTCCATATGAGATTATAAAGGTAAGAAGCTGTAATAAAGTTTTAGGTTCAATTTCTTATCTACTATGGAGTAACATATTGCAGTCATATATTTTGACATTGAGTTCTGTTCCATTAAAATCTGTAATATAAGTCCAGTAAAAATCCAAATTTTGGATTAAGATCACTTAATCATGTATTTATTTTCTGCTGCAGATGATCAAGAATGCTTTTCATAATGCCCAAAATTTCACTATCTGCAGAAAGGAAAACATCGCTAGCAAATTCTTCTGGCATTTTTCGGCATCTTCTAGGATGGATTGTTGTATCAATACCCAATTTTTGACAAACAGACTTAGCCTTTTGTATTGCCTCTTCAAACACATTCACACACTTTTGAATATCTACAAGTTCAGTCAGTTGTGATTCAAGGTCATGGAACCCTTCTCTAAAATTCAATTCAGATTCCTGTAATCTAAGCTGCAAATGATAAGTTCTACTCAAGATTTTATTCAGAAATAGACTAAAGTTATGAAACGAAACATCAGTGTATTTTTCAATCAATCTGTAGCTTCACATATGGTGTCACTTGTGGTAGTACTGCCCTTTGCTTATTTTTCTAATAGTTCTATTCGTGGTCCGCTGATACCAAGTTATTTAAGTAGGCTCATCAATATTCATAATGATCCTGATGCATTGCATCAACTTGGCTGTAGGATCATATGGATTACCTTTTCATAAAATAAATCAGCAAAAAACTAAATTAAATGATTTAGGAGTTTTATTAGTACAATCTCCACATGCTAAGCACAGCACATGGTTAGCAACTGACAGACCGACAGTCTCTCTCTCTTCAGTTCAAAGTTACAGTTAAAAACACAGAGCGAAGAATTAGGAACTTATAACAATGAAACAAACAATTAAAAAAAATTATAAAAACACTTCACAAATTAATATGCAGTTTCTACAATCAAACAGTATTTTTTACTTTCCGATTAATCATTACTTTATAATTTATTATTATTTTCTACAATTTCACACTAGCAGGCAAGTCATCTTTGAAACTACAAATAAACTGCTTCCTGCATAGTGCAGCCATCTAGTGGTGAGATAATGAAGTGAAAGGTGTGTTCTAACATTACTCCCTCATCAGTAACTAAGTTACAATACTTAAATTGCCATGACAAGGACAGTAATAGCATAACATGATGAAATTTCACTTCATATATAAAACACACAAGAATCAATTACTAACTTTGCATCAGGCTTCTCAAGATAAGTTGTAGTAAATCAAAGTACAAATTACAATTAAAATATCATGAATTTCAAGATCTATGATTGGAGTTTGTCCCATGCTGGAAAACAATATATTTGTATATACCACATTCAATACTCTATACATTTTATTCATATGTACCATAATTAATATACCCCACATATGATCTTAAAATGAACTATTCATTGTGTTACGTTTTCAGTGACATGAAATATCTAACAACAATGAAATTAATCAGCATTATTAAAGTATTCACATTGCATAGCAGATATACTAAATATTGAGTTCACTTTTCTTATCTTATTCACTCCAGACTCTGATTACAAATGCGACTATTTCTGGAAACACATATTTTAACTTTGTCACATAAAAAGAAATATGTGAATGTAAATGATGATGATGGAATACCAAGTTATATTACTGAAATCTAAACAAACACAATACTAAATGCAAACTCTTTGAAATATACATATGTTACACATTTTAAAAAAATGATAATTAATAAGTTAGTTACATACCCCTTTGGAAGAAAGAAATCATTTCCGTTCAAGACACATGTTAATAATTACTTCCAAAGATTATAAATATTTTATGCATTTGATCACAAAAAAAAATTTGAATATACCAAACTAAGCAGAAAATAAAATATATAGTACTCAATTATGTAGAATTACTAAGAGCACATAACAATTTATTCTCTTACTAAAAGCTGAAATACACTGGTTATCATAAATTGAGGAAAAATCACAAAAATCATGATTACTAAAAAAGTTGCTTAGAATTTCATGAAACTTACCAACAATATGCAACACATAGTAAGGTATCAAGTAACATAAAAAAAAATTATCAGATAATTATGGTAGTATAGAAATTAGCACATGTATAAAATGAACAAATCAAAGGTGTCAGTTTGCTATAGGAAAAGTACCTTCAATATAGAATATGGTCGCCTTTAGAAGCAATACAGAACATACAGCGATGTGTGATGCTTTCAATTATGCGTCTGTCAATTCCGTAGGAAGCGAGAGCCATTGCTCTTGCAAAGCAGTTGCAAGTGCAGGAAGAGTCTGAGGGGGTGGATTGAGAGCAGCTAGACGTCTCCCTAAAGCATCCCAAATGTTCTCGATAGGATTCAAGTCCAAAGATCGAGCTGGCCACTCCATGGGCATAATTGTTTCCTGTTAAAGATAATCATCTACGATGCGAGCCCTGTGTGGTCTTGCATTGTTGTCCTACAACAGGAAAGCATCATCTATTGCCCTGGCATATGAGCACACATAAGCATCAAGGATGCCATCTCTATAAACCTGAGCATTCATGGTTCCTCTTGGAAAGATGTGGAGGTCTGTGTGTCCACCCAAACAGATGCCACCCCAAACACAGACACTGCCTCTTCCGTATGCATCTCTTTCAGGGATGTTTGATGATTGATAAGGGCTTCCAGGTTCTCTTCATATCAAATAATGCGTACTATCGATATCTAGACTAAACCTGGACTTATCCATGAGCGGCACACAAATGTCTGGTCACCTCGCATACAGACCACCTTCGTAAAGCCTTCTATGCACATTTGACATTGACACCAACCTTCTGGTGGCTGCAGCAAGGGAGAATCTAAGAAGAGTTGGAGTAGCGGTTCTATTCCTGCGTGCACATAATGTTAAATATCGGTCATCGGCGCTTGTCTTAGCAGTTGGATGTCATTGGCTGAAAACCTCCTAGAAGCCGAATCTGTGGTTTGAAATTGCCTCCAAAGTGTATTAATCACAGAAGGACTCACATTTAGCCATCTGGCTACTTCAGTTTGATTTTGACCTGCCTGTAGTTTCCCAATGGCTCTCTGTCGTAGTTCTGCAGGCAAATGATGCCTGGAGGTCATTGTTACGTATTGGCTATCTCAGATTTCTGATGTCACTATCACAGTGAAATATGTGGACTCGCTCTCAAGCATGGATTTTTATGCTCCTTGTAGATGACGTATTCTGAGTACAGCGCCACTAATTTGCATATTGCAGTTTTACTCAACTACTCTTACTTAGCAACATATTCAAATTTTACACGGTTTGGCTTATTTTTGAGGGAGTTGTCGCTATTTTTGTGATTTTCCCTTAATTTATGATAACCAGTGTATATACACATTATTTATACGTGAACACACATCCTTTGGATACTATCCTTTTATGTAGATTATCAGTTCTACTATGCAGTCACTCCACTTATTTTTACAACTTGCAATATCAGAAATAATGCATATAAGAGTAATAAAGGAATACTATGACTCAGTCTGAATCTGACAATAAGGTGTATTGCTCTCCCAGAAGGAGATTTTATCTGAGGCTTTGCCCCTTCACTTTAGGAGGCAGGTTTAATGACTAATGGGTTGTTATCAGCAATGCTTAGCTTGGAATCCGGAGGCATAGTCTCTGTATTTAAGGTCTACACAGGTTTAAGTCTATTTATAGAGATTTTTACTGGTTTCCCTTTAATTAACAGAGAAAAATATTTGTCCTGCATGCCTAGAACTGGAAGTGGTCCCTCATAGACTGGTTCAAGTGGCTTCTTAATTCTATCCACTCGAACAAACACTTGTGGACAAGAATCCAAATCTTTGTGCACAGACACTTTCTGTTGTGGTGCACTTTGCATTTTAACTGGTTTGAGTAGTGCCATGTGTTTTTGCCATTTATTCATGAAGCTGTCAGGCTCTATTTCACAAGTTTGTGGGTCAAAAAATTCTTCAGGAAGCCGTATGTTGGTTCCATATACCATTTGGGCAAGAAAATGGTTACCATCCTCTGTTATAGCTACTCTGAGGCCAAGAAGCACTGTAGGTAGAACTTCAGTCCATTTGATAGAGTTGTTAGCTTTAATTGCAGATTTTAGGGTCCTATGCAAACGCTCTATTTTCCCATTATATTGGGGATGATATGGCGTGGTGTGGCAAATCTTTGCACCACATATAACAGCCAAATTTTGAAACAGTTGTGATGTGAATTGTCTACCTTCATCTGTAACAGTTGTGTTTGGAACTTCAAATCTGCATATCCAGTTTTCACAAAATGTTTTGCTTACTAATTTTGTTGTAATGTCTTCCAATGGAATCACCTCAACCCAGGAAGAAAATCTGTCGATACATGTAAGGCAGTAAAATTTTCCATTTGAGGGAGGCAATGGTTCCTATTAAATCAATATGGACCACACCGAATCTGGAGTCTGCTTCTTGGTATTCTCCCAACTTTGATTTTGTGTGCCTGGTCACCTTGACTTTTTGACAACTAACAAAACATCTGGCCCATTTACTTGAATCGTTTTTGATATTTGGCCATATGAGCCTGGCAGTCATCTGCTTAACCATAGATTTGATACCAGGGTTCGAAAGACCATGTATATGCTCAAATATCGTTCTTCAAGATGGTTTAGGTATGTAGAGACGTATTTTGTCTTGGGAGATAACACACCATAAGATATGTCCAGAAGGGAGCTTATAGCTTTTGAAGATCAATGAAGTCTCTCCATCAATTAACTTTTTCATTTCCTCATCCTGACCTTGTTCCAGTGCAATCTTTACATAACCAATAACAGCAATCTCTTCAACTGGAGACAGGGTATCTGCCACAATATTATCTTTACCTATAATGTGCTGGATGTTAGCGGTAAACTGAGAGATGTACTGAAGTTGTTTCAATTGCTTTTGTGATGCTTTTTCATTATTTTCCTTAAAGCAAAAATAAGAGGTTTATGGTCAGTAAAGACTGTAAACTCTTGACCTTCTAACAAATGTTTAAATTGTTTTATTGAAGATATATTGCTAGTAATTCTCGGTCATAAGTGCTGTATGCCCTTTGTGCTTTATTTAATTTCTTTGAGTAGAAAGCAATAGGTTTCCAGCTTCCTTCATCCAATTGTTGGAGCACTGATCCTATTGCCCAGTTTGAGGCATCTGTACATAAGGATAGTACACAGTCAGGTTTGGGAAATGTTAACAAAGCAGTGTTAGCTAAATCTGTTGTGTACTTTTCAAACGGCAATTTAGCTTCCTCTGTTCATGGAATTTTTCGTTTAACCTTCTTCGTAGCACCTTTGAGCGTCTTGTGGAGAATGGCTTGTGTTTCTGCTGCATTTTTAAGGTATCTGCTGTAGAAATTTAAGATACCTAGGAAGGTGCGTAGGTCATGAATTGTTGTGAGCAATTTGTAATTCAAAATCCCTTGTACTTTTGCAGGCAGAGGCCTTGAACCTGCAGCATTTATGAGATAACCCAAAAACTCTATTTCTTCCACTCCAAACACAGAATTTGATATAGTGATGCGCAAACCATATTTGTCTAATCCTTCAAACACTAGTTTTAGGTGTTTACTATGCTCCTCTTCTGATGATGTGGCTATCAATACGTCATCTAAGTAAGCGAACAGAAAATCAAGGCCTTGGAATACTTCATGCACAAAATGCTGAAAAGTTGATTATGCATTTCTAAGTCCAAAACTCCTGACATTAAACTCGAATAACCCAAAAGGGGTAATGATAGCTGTTTTGGGCTTATCCTCCTCTGCAATTGGGATCTGGCAATAAGCTTTTAAGAGTTCTAATTTAGAGAAGATCGATTTCCCACTGAAAATGAGATGAAAATCTTCTACCCTTGGTATGGGGTACTTGTCTGGGCATTTAGCTGTCTATAATCCCCACAAGGTCTTACAGTTCCATCTTTTTTTGTTTACTAAATGGAGAGGACTGGCTCACTGGGATTTTTATAGATGCATAATATCATTATCAAGCATAAACTGGAACTCTTGCTTTGCCAATTTGAGCTTCTTTGCATCTAGCTGTCGTGCACATGCATATACAGATTGGCCTTTTGTACAAATATAGTGTTTAACATTATGCTTTATTTGTTTGTTTAGCACATTAGGTTTAGTGATATTTGGGTATTGACGTAGCAGTTAAACTAATCTGAAAGAATTATTTAAGGTAGATATAACATGATCAACACCAACTGATATTACATCACTTGAGACTTTAAGTTGAGTAATGCCATCAATCGTTTCTTTTTTATATCAATTAACAAATGAAATTGATTCAAAAAATCTGCACCGAATTTGCCTTTGCTTTCCTTGGCAACGATGAACGGCCATTGGAATGGGCGTCTCAGACCTAAATCTAAAGTAAGCACCTTTATACCAAAAGTTGGTATTTCTGTCCCATTAGCAGCATTTAATTTGTAATCACAAGATCTATTTGTTGTAGAGTGTGCTGGCAGTAATGACACATCTGCTCCACTGTGCAAAGAACTTTAGTCTTGAATTTCTATCGGTTACAAATAATCGGAACTTACGGCTGTTCGTATGTTTAGAGGCAGAGCGAGCTGCCAAATCTACTGCTTGCTGGAGTTTTCTGTCTGTTTCCAGTGGCAAGAAGGTGTATACTTCTCTGGAAAACACCTTTCCCAAATTTAAAGTGAAAATAAAACTATTTTTCTTTTGGATTATACCGTTTTCAAGGTCTCCTGCGACTCTTGTGGCTATAGTTGGGACTATGATTTTGTGATCTGGAACACTGCTCCAAGAGCGTAGCTATCTGTTGTTCCAATGCTGATATCTCGGTGAGAAGCTCATTAACTGGGGGGGCATCATTACTTGCACTTGCAAGTTCCATGTGTGGACCCATTTCAGCAATTTTATCAGCCATTGTGGCTAATTTTTTCACTCTCATCACTGACTATCAGGAAATTTTTGACTGCATCAGGCAACTTTTCCATCCACAGAGTATGGAGCACTTTGTCAGATACATCATTACTATCACCAAGTGTTCTCATCTTTCGAAACAGTTGACTTGGCTTCATATCACCAAGTTCTAAACCAGTCGATAATCTTTTCATGTGCTTATTTTCACTCTCTTTAAATAAGTTCGTTAGCCTTTCTTTTGCTGCTGAATATTTAGTTGCACTTTCATCTTTGATAAAGTCCCATATATTTTCAACAAACTTAGCATCCAGTTGTGCCACTAAGTAATTAAATTTTGTTTCTTCTGAGGTAATTCCAGCAATTTTAAACTGGGCTTCAACATTATAGAACCATATCTCTGGTCTATCAATCCATAATGGGAGAATTTTTACACTCACTTTGCTCACTTTGAGCTGCACATCACTGCTGTTAACATTTGTGGCAGGCATTTTTATGCTTCACTTTCTTATATCCAAGAAAACAATCATAACATTCAAAATGAAATCAATAATCACAAGATACTGGTTCTGAAAAGCTCACCACATTGTCCGGAAACGCTACCATAGCAGAAATTCTCTATACTGTAAGATATGCCAATGCATTATGATTATGCACATTGCAGTGCCCTGCATGCAGATACTAAATTATTTAACATATTGACTGCCAACTACAAGATAACTCGTAGATAGCATTTTTTTTCTAGTACGGCAACTACAAATTGTCTCATATTGTGTTTAATTGCCATTTTTGTGCTGCTACGAATAAACTCAGAATATATCAGTGCTAATATCGATAGATGGCTTCTGGGGAAAGAACAAAAAATCAATGCTGGCTTGCATGAACAGAAATTTTATTAAAAAACGAACAAAGAATATAATTATAAAAATTAATTCAAATTCAAGAAATAAAATAATATTTTATTGTTTGTGGAACTTCTTAAAATAATCTTCCACACAAAGGGGGCTGGATTCTCTTTACAGGTTGGACAGAAATAATGCATTTCTCGTCTTTTTTTTGCTTGGGTACATATACGACATGGCTTTGTCGGACGCTTTTTTTTTTTTGGTAGGTGGTAGACTCTTTGGAGCTCTTGCAATCTAATTTTTTTCAAAACTGGTTGAATCTCTTCTCCAATCAATGCGATGACGAATTCTTCTCTGAACTTAATCAGTTTTATTTTAGAAGTTACTTTTTGAACCATTTTGTGAACGTTGTGTATATATATATCTATAATATGTAGCGAAACCTTTTTGTGCTTTCTTAGAGATGAGTAGTACAAAAGCATTTGATCTGATCGGTCAAAGCCAGACATTCCATTATTGCAATCTCGAATTATATTCGGTTTCATAGAAATTTTTCCATTGCGACAGGTGTCTGCGTAGAAGTAACTCGTAGTTGGCTTCTGCGAAGAGATTTCTGTTGCAGAAGCCAACTACGACATAATTCGTAAGACCTTTATTTTTTAACAAAAATCACATTTTTTATGCTTTTTGATGATAACTATGCTCTAGAATTAGAGTTTTTAATAATATAATGTGATTAAATCAAATTCTCATTTTAGGCCAGATTTCTGAAAATTGCCGAGGCAGTCAACGTGTTAAGTAGGCTCATCAATATTGATAATGATCCTGATACTTTGCATTGACTTGGCTGTAAGATCATATGGATTACCTTTTCATAAAATAAATCAGCATAAAACTAAATTAAATGATTTAGGAGTCTTATTAGTACATTCTCCGTATGCTAAGCACAACACGTGGTTAGCAACTGACAGACAGAGTCTCTCTGTCTTCAGTTCAAAGTTACAGTTAAATTGCAGTTAAAAACACAGAGTGAAGAATTAAGAACTTACAACAATGAAACAAACAATTAGAAAAATTATAAAAAATGCTTCATAAATTAATTTGCAATATTTACAATCAAACAGTATTTTTACTTTTGAATTAATCATTACTTTATAATTTATTATTATTTTCTGCAGTTTCACACTAGCAGGCAAGCCATTTTCAAAACTGCAAATAAACTGCTTCCTGCATAGTGCACCCATCTGGTAGTGAGATAATGAAGTGCAAGGTGTGTTCTAACAGTTCTACTAATTCTTCTAGCCCATCGACAAAAACGGTAAATGCTTGTGCTGTAGCGCTGCATCGGGTTTCAGATTCATGATTAACAGTTTTCTTTAAAGCATTTTTGAAAATTCCCATTGTAATGTTGAACATGAGAAAAAGAGGTATACGTTTTCACTTATTCCAAAACATGCTACAAGGACTGGATTTTGCTTAGCTGCAGCAACTCCTACTAATTTAATGAGTGGTATCACAATTTAGAAATAGTTCTTTATTATTTTTTTCGACAATTCTTTGTTGAATGACAGACATGTGACCCAACATCAAGGCAGCATTATCATAACAGTTGATCAACAGTTGTTAAGGAAATCTGATCAGAATTTAATTTTTCCAAAATTGTATTTTCAGTTGAGGTAGAATTTTTTGCATTATTTCAATAAATTTCTAAAAAGATTCTTTTTTAGAAATTCCCCCCCCCCCAATGGCAGCCACTTAACAGCATTGACTTCTACTAAGGCTAGAAGTGGTGGCCATTTTATTGTGGAGGCACCTAATAGGCAGCCTCTGCTATCATCCTATGAAGGGACAGACAATTTTACATCCATATCTTTTTTGGAATTTGAACCTGGGCCCTTTGATATCACAGTCAGGCTCCCCTAACCACTATACCGTCTGGGCGGCCCTGCTGGAAACTTTTCTGCTGGTAAAATCAATATCTACATACCTAAAGACTTGTGACATTTGTTCTCGATGAGCAATATCAGGAGTTCAATCGAATAAAAAACCATAAGATTTATTTCTTTTGATGTCATTTATTAGTGTATTTCGAACAGTGAATGGTAGACGATGAATAAATTGATTTTAAATTTGTGGTGATAGGTATGAAACAGTTCTTGGCATATCCCATGACATTTTTAAGATGATTAGCTAGTGATGGATCAAATTGAGCTAAAAGTTTAAGTAAAGATAATAGATTTCTGACATTTGTGCAATCTTAAAGCTCTAGATTTAAAACATGACCATGTAGTGGAAGAATTTGTATAATCAGATACTTCATAATATTCGTTGCAATATATTTCACTGTTCTTTTTCGGATCGCATATTTGCATGTAATGATTCATTCATTCCCATTTTATTTATTCTTTCTGTTTCTTTTTTAGTTATAAACGATTTTCGATGATTTGGATTTCTTTCATGGCTAATCAATATATCTTTTTTCCTCCATATATTAAAACAGGATGTTGTTACGAAAGATGACTGTGTAGCACTGTAATGATCAGTTTCGTAATGAACAATAAGCAACAAAAGTAGTAAGCTGCTTTTTCTTTTTCTTTTGGTGAATGTAATAACTAAGAATGGTTAATTTCAGCTCTTTCTTCTTCATTACCCATCCATCGAGAAAACCAAGATTTTGGCATGAGATGATTAGTTGATTACTGCATTTAGACTGGATTTGTTTTGAAATATGCGGGATCCATGAATAATCATTTCTGTGTGAAATTGGTTCGATGTTATTGAAAGATTATTAGTGAATTTTAAATAAGCAATAGCTTTGAACTCTAGAATGTCTGAAATTAAAAATCAGTGTTTCTGTTGCATTATCAATATTTTTATTAGATATGGGCATTGTTCAAGAGTTTCCAATGTACTTGGGCTCCCATCTTCATCATCCTCAGAGTTTGATATTTGTTGTGATGTGTTATCGCATAGAAGTTCAGCAGCAGTACAATCTGAATCTGATTCTGACTCTTGATTTTACTTCTTCATCCTTCTTATCATATGGTTTTTCTTTTGCGATTTTTTTTTACTAAATATAATTCCATTGTTATTCTGGAGTTCCGAGCTTCTCTTTCTTGCTATAGTTTTCTCTTCTGATTCTGAGAGCCACTAAGTTTTTTTTTTCTTGGCATTGACATGGTCTGGATAAAAAATTAATTTTTTTTAATATTAATTAAAATATTACTTTTGAACAACTCAACAACAGTAAATAAAATGTAAAAAAGAGAACTTACTTTATCTCAAACTGCAAACAGTATACTAATAAAATTTGAATATTGTCTATCTCTTCAATTACTTTATGGAACACTGTTAACAATTTCACTCATGACAGTTCACTGAAAAATAGAATCATTGAATAGATGTTAAAAAGTAAAATGCATATAAAAGATATCTATAGTTACAGTTCGGCTACCAAATAAATAATAACTCAAGGTTGAAAGGTTTATAATATAAGACTGTAGTGTATTTGTTGTTGTTTAAAAATAACAAGTGTGAGCTGTACATGCATTTCATAGAAAAAAAGGAAAATATATCACTATTTTAGAAAAATAAAGTGTTCAGAAGGAAAGAAGAAAGATGTATATGGAGATATTTGATTGATTTTCTGCAAACATAAATGTTTATAACAATGTTTTATCAGACAAATCAAGAAAGGAAATAATTAATTATATTACAATAATTATTAATTTTATATTTCCCGGAAATTGATCAAAATAAAATTGAAATTTTCAGGAAAATCTTATTTGCCTTGGGAACCATTTGGCACCCCTCTATGAGAGGCACTCGGGGTATGATAGACCCCCTTGCCTCCTCCTCTTTATGCCACTTATTTTGAAACCTAGTGGTGATCTATTTAAATATTTTATCTGGAGTAAAAACTATTTTTCTTCTGAATTTAATCGCAAGTGGCAATTTACAATCTCATTATTCTTCACTTGCCTGGATGAGCCATGGAAGTAATCTGTATAAAAATAATATTTCTTGTGAAAAATGCTGTTCAATATGTGTGCAGGACCAAAAAAGAGGAGGCCAGATTGCCTCTTGCTAGCTACACTACTGAATGGAAGGAACTTGATTAATAAACTACTCAAAATACTGAAACGTAGATTGTGCATATTCTGTAGCAGGTTTATTATGAAGATGTAAATGATTTCTTGGTGTATTAGCAAAGTTATCAACGGAGGTCCTAAATTTTTGGGATTTTACCAGAAAAGAAAACATGCTTATTAATAAAAACATTATTATGGTTTCATAAGTTTATATTTTCTTCTGTAAATTAATAATCTCTTATACTTCAGTTTTCATAAGCATTCGCTTAAAAATCCAATTTTTGTTTTTCAATTTAAGGATACAGGCTCAGGTGTACAGTTCTAAGATTGTTCAAGTCAGTGCTGGATATCTGTTAACCCAAGCTATAAACCACTTTGTAGGTAAAGGCTGTACTTGAATGGTGATATATAATCCTTAATTACTGTTCCATAACTGTTGAAGAAATGTAGTGAACACTGTAGCTGAATTTTTTTAAATTTTAATATATGTTCACCTGTATTACTTGCAATACTTCAGTTGGTCTCCAGATATTTCATGAGTTTCTGTCAGTTATATACCAATTTTAGCTGGTTATAACGAGCGGTTTTAACCATATTGGAAGAAACTTCTCAGCTTTAGTTGGTAATAATCCTTTGAAAAGCATAATAAAGAATTAATTCACAGTAATTTCTTTCAAATTCCTGATGCTAAACAGGCATTCATGGCAATGGTAAAAAGTGCAAAAAGATTTAACCTTTCTGGTAATGAAAATAAAACTTAATATATGTCTTGTTTAGAATATGACTAATCACTTAATCATATAGAAATTAGTATCTATAGATTTGAAAAAGTCTACAGTTTCAGTTATTTGGGAGCAGAGATGAATTGTAAAAATAACTTTTGAAATACGTAAAAGAATCCCTGCTACAAATAGGTGTTTTCATGTCCTTAATCCAGTGTCCTCAAATTAAGAACTAAATTACTTGTTTACAAGAATCTTATCTATTCTCCTTATGCATTGGAAGCTTGGGGTTGACTTTATGTGATGCGGCAGCTTTTGAGAGAAGGATATTGCATTGCATACTTGGTAGGGTTTGTGTAAATGGATCGTGGAGAAAATCTAATTTAAAGTTATACAAGATCTATGGACAATCTGATGTAGTAAAATTCTTCAACTACAGAGATTTAAATGGGCTGGTCATCTGACCATATAAGAATGCATGAAGATCGATGTTGTAAGAAAATGTAGGCCAAAATGCTGTCCAAATGCTTCCCATGTCTACCCTGAGACATAGAAACCAGATCTGAGGGTAGACCCCTGGTGGGATCGATCATTTGTGTTGAAAATGACCTAAGCATTCTAAAGGTCAGAAACTGGAAAACAGTTGCCAAAAACCTAGATGCATGGAAAAGACTTATGGAGAAGGACAAGATCTGTCCTGGGTTGATGACAAACGGAAGAAGAAGAAGAAGAATTTCTTTCAAAATAGTTAATTTTAACTGTATTGTAAGAAATCCCACATTTAATGCAATTAATAGAACCAAATAAGTATTTATTTTGCATTGGAAAACAAAAAAATTGAGAAGTGATGTTTAATATTATAAATATGTAAATAGTTATCAATTTTTATCTTGCATATTTTGTAGGTTTTATTCGAAGAACCTTTGGAATTTTTACTTTCCATTATTTTATAACATCAGTCGTAACATCTGGAATAATTCTTTTCCCTCTTGTGCGTTTCTATGTGAATGAAAAGTAAGTTCAGTAATTTTTTTTTGAAACTTTGTTGTTGTTATTTTTAAAGCTTACATTGGGAAGTAGTATATTTACAGTTTCTGCCTTTATTTTAGCATTCTCTTTAATTCAAACTTTTTCATAACATATTACTTTACAATTCACTACCAAAAAGTGAATGAATGTAATTTAAAGCAATCTGAATAAAAACAACATATTAAGAAAACTAATGAAAAATCCTGATCATCTAATAATTTAAAGAATGAGAACTAGATGAGTTAGGTTAGCAAAATGGTTATGTTTTGCATTTGGGAGAAATTCTTATGGTGTAGGTTATGGGATACATCTGCACATTCATGTTACATTTTTTTAGTTACATCAGTAATTTTAAATTCTTTTTAGTTAAAGCATAAAATTATTAGATTTTATAGAATGAACTTATCTACGGTATTGATAACCTTATAATAGAACATGTGAAAAGTTACGTGTGTTACATTATTTCTGAGGAATTCTAGTACATGTTGAGAACTAATAGACCAGTGTATGTATGTATAAGATTTGGAGGTCGTAATCCCTCCAAAAAGTATTGCTGGGCAGGCGAATCAGCTTTTCATAAAGAAGGGCTGCACCTCTTTCAATTATGTTTCTTATTGGAGGGTTTTCAATTAAACACTGCTTTGCTAGAGTAGGAGTGGTTCTTAAGTGCCCATAATAATACGGAAATCGGTTTCAAGTTTTTGAATAGTACAAGTAGCAGCAGAGACCAGAGCTTTGTTACAATAACTGAAGATTGGCTGAATGAAAAGCTTGAAGGTGGTTTTAAAAGTGTGTTGGCTGCAACCACATTTGCAACCAGCCAACCTTTTAAGAACAGGAAATCTTTTAACAATTTTGCCACATGCATAATCAACATGCCTGTTCCACCTCAACTTAGAATCAAGAATGCATCCTGAATACTTCATGCTTTCTTCTCTTTGAATTCCTGTTAGGTACAAAATGATGCCGATTTAGGGAGAAAAATTGGCAGGTGATTTTTGATTTGTTGACAGACATGTCATTGTCAGAACAACAAAAACTGAGTTGCTTAATGGCTTTATTAAGTGTACCGTTAAGCCTGTCGTGGATGTTCTTTGGCTTGCTCGCCCACATTGCCAGTTCATCAGCAAATAGAGTAGTTTTATCCTGGGAATGCTTTCCAATGAATTGATCAGATCGTTAATATAAATATTAAACGGTATAGGGCTTAAAACAGTGCATCAAGGAAGTCCAAATTCCATTTGTTTGAATATGGATAAAGAATTTCCAAATTTCACTGAACAAAACTGCTGACTAGTGAAATCACGTACCCGGCGCAACATATTGCCACTAATTCCCATGGAAATAAGCTTATAAATTAACTTAGGGCACCAGACCTTATTTTATGCTGATGACAAGTCAACAAAGGCTGCCAGAGCAGATCTGCAACTATCGAGATATCCTTAATATTTTGGCTAAGGTAAGCCATCTGTTGGGCAGTGGAATGAAAACTTCTAAAGCCTGCCTGGGAGTTACAGCTAAGACCATGGTGCTTGAAAAATCAGGTCAATCTTGCGGCGATCATCCATTCCATAATTTTTGCCAAAATACTCGTAAGGGCTATCTGTCTATATCCATCGAATTCGTCAGAAGTTTTGCCCTTCTTATGTATTGGGACAACAATAGCTTTCTTCCAAATTGCTGGGATGTTAGAGTTCCAGCTTCTGTTGATCAGCATTAAAAGCATGAAAGACCATTAGGCTCTAGCTTCGTAATAAATTCTGAGTGAAGACAGTCTGGGCTAGGGCTTTTTCCGTTTTTAAGGTATTTAATAGTCTTCGAGCTCAAATTTGGTAAAGTTGGCACTATACACCAACTGATGTGGGCCAAGACCACAGTGATAACTTTGTGAATAATACTTTTCAACATTTTTTTTAGTTTTCCTGGAATCTTGACTCAGTCTTTTGTGATTTAGAATAAAACGAGATAAAAGCATTTGCAGTATCTCTGTCATTAGTTAAAATTCCATGATGATCCTTGAAGGGCACCTTAGTAATTTGAGAAGAGCCAGTTGTTAACATACGTAAAAACTTTCTTAGAAACAGATTTATAATTCATCATGCTGATAAAAGAATTAAAACTTTTCTGCTTTGCCTCAAATTTTTTTTTGAAGGGAAGCAACACATTTTCTCCAGTTTTGTACTTCCTCGGCCTGCTTTTATTGCTCAGCAGAAATACAAGCCTTTTGCACTGGTCTCTCAGGGGCTGGAGATGTGGAGACCAGAATGTTTTGTACTTGCAGAGTTTTCCTATGGGAATCCACTTTTTAGCAACTTTGTGGATTGTCTCACATAACTTCTTAAATGAAGCATCGATGCTCCCAGTATGGAATATAGTATCATCTTCAAAACCCTGTTCTAGATCTGCAGTAAATGCATTCCAGTTGTTGTTTTTTAAGTTTCATCTGCTTTGTGGTCTACTGTATTTGCCATTTCTTTTTATAGGAGTATTTTCCTTGATTGTTGTAATGATCTCTTTGTGTCCAGAGCCGGGGTCGTAAATTACATTTCTTACAGCCTTAGGTGCTAGATCATCCGAAACCATATTTAGGTCAGGATTTGTAAATGTGCTGTTGGAATTGGAGGTAGGTGAGAACATCGGATGGGTGGTATAGAAGATTTAAAGAGCTTGAGTAGATCTTCTATCACACTACCTACATTATTGTAGTCAGCATAGTTCCATCTAGTGCTATGAGCTTTGAAATCACCCATTAGCACTGTTTTTCTGGAGAAAGAGAGAGTGTCAAAATTTAATTTTGTGTTACCAGGCGTGTGTAGCGCATATAAATTGTAAGATGGACATCATTTTTCCAAACTTCAGTTCAAACGAACTCAGTGCCACTAACAGAGTCTAAGTCACTATTAATTTTGAAAGAAGTCCAACAAGAATTCGACTTGCGACTCGTCTTGACTTAGGTAATATATGTAAGGAGTATCCAGGGAAAATGTGGAATTTTAAGAATTCCAGTCAAATTAGCTTCAACAATGGAAAATACATCAACATCCTCCTTATCTAGAACAAATAGGAGTTCAGTCCTTTTTTCATGTGAGAGGCCACCAGCATTCCACTGAAGCAGTCTCAAAACTTTACATATCTTGCAAAAATTCTGTGTAAAATGTCCAGAGACACAAGGAAAGAGGCAAAGCCTTAGCAGATTTAGTGCAACCGGGTGCACTGCATGGAGGCCTGCTACATTACACCCCATGTAGATGCCTTGAGAGATGAACTGTTCTTCCGACACGGTATCGATATGCTACTAGAAAGTTGGGAAAACGTAGTGGCTAAGGATGGACAATACTTTTGAATGAAACATAAAATAACTTTCTTTCATAATAAATGCCCAATTTTTTATAACAAAGTGGCAAAGACTTATTTGTGCTCCCGATACTTTAAACCTACATAATAGTAAGCTGAATTATTCTGATAGGCAAAAATAACTTCAAGATATTACTTTCAAATGATTTTTTAAAAGGTAAATTTTTGTTCTGGGCATTATACAGGGATATTTGATAATTAATATATCAATTAAAAGAGACTGACCAAAACACAAAAACTCTTCCTCTTTGATTTTCGACCATTCTTTGTTTTGCTGTCTTTACGGTTAACAAATAATGATGAATGCAGATTTAATACAATGCAGAAATATTGAACAGGAGACTGAATGCCTCAGAATTTCCAAACTCAGAGGCTTTGTGATATGTAGTACGCTTGGTATTTTATATTAATTTTAAGTAGTAATTAATTTCCATAGTGTATATTAAAAAGTAAGTTTTTATTAATTTAAATTCAAATTTATTTAAAAGTAAAAATCAAAATTAAGATGCAGTATGTAAACAGTAGAATATGAAAGTTTCTACCAGTTCACCAATTTTTTCTTCATTGTATAAAATCAGAAATCTCAAATGAGCTGAATAAACTCATTACTTTTATAAATGTACATATTTTGTCTTTACTTGAAATGGTATATTTTTTTGTACATAAATATGTTTCTAATTAATATAATTAAAACAACGTTATTAGCTATTTAAATATAAGTTTGATATTATTTTGAAACAAAATTAAATTAAAATCAATTGTATTTCATGAATTATTAATAATTCAGTTTAAAATTAGGTTGTTTGATTCTCAGTCAGCTGTCAACTTTAACTGTAGCTTCACCACACATATATATTTAAAAAAAAAAAGAGTTGTACATATAACTGCCAATTGTGTAACTACATGAAGAAAATTGGACATCAGCTACCTGAATAAAGGGTGACTTGAAGTTAGAACAGGGTGAAGAAACAATTGATGTGCGGTAATAACGACTCATGCTTTGACCATAAACTAAGGGGAATATTTTGATGTATAAGTGCTTATTTTAAAGTCAGAGTATATAGTACATAGTTTTTTCATAAATTAGGATTGAAAATCCATGAAACATACGGAAACTATTTTGCATGATGTTGAGAAACAAGCATTTTTTATTTTGCCAAATAATACTAATGCAAGTGTAAATTATGGAGCCAGTTTTCATATTTGTGTCAGCTAAGAATTGATTAATCTTCTTGTGATAGTATTTCTTATATCTGCCAAATGATGTTTAAGTTTAAATTATGTAGCCAGTTTTGTAGGTTTATGCCTGATAAGAGTGATTGATTAATCATGTTCTGATATGATTCAATGCATAATGGCACGTGGAATGAAAAAACATGTAACAAAATATTGATGGCATAATTTGTAGACTCTCCCTTTTTATTACCTTTTTTTGCTTTAAAGATTATAGACTTAATGGGAAGAGTGCTATTTTTCTTTAGATTGCAAAACATTACATGCACATCAGTGGTGAGGTATGGAAATTTTAACAAAGGGCTTGCTCATTGTGTTATAAAAACAAAATTCATATTCTGATTAAATGCTTTACTTTTTACAAAAACAGGAAGTACAAATAATTGTGCATGAACAGGAAAATATTTTGGTACTTACATATTAAAACAACAAGGTTGGTGCAATTTTCCTATTTTTGTTTACATATATGAAAAACGTAAAAGTTATTTATAGGGCTCAAATTTGTGTTTTTTGTGACTTAAAAAAAAATGTAAACTTTCAATATTTTTCAGAAGTTCGGAAACATTATCAACATACTGTAGTTATTATAAATACAAATTTTATTAATTGTTAAATAAGGATTATATGATACATTAGAAAAATAAAACACATTAATCTCCAAACTTCAATATAATTTTGTGCATTGTTCTTCTCTCCAAGCGCACAGTGACCTGTTTTCT
Organism: Stegodyphus mimosarum; assembly: GCA_000611955.2. Classification (NCBI taxonomy): domain Eukaryota; kingdom Metazoa; phylum Arthropoda; class Arachnida; order Araneae; family Eresidae; genus Stegodyphus; species Stegodyphus mimosarum. Next base: position 46,216 of record KK112776.1, read on the forward strand.
CTTTAAAAAACTTAGAGAATTTCAGAGACTCAGCAACATTCAAACCTTAGTAACACCGGCTGTTTACCAAACACGTCTCCCTGCTTCTTCCTTTAGAGATTTTATGACAAAACTCTATATTCCCACAGAAATTTTAAAGCAGATTCTTTTATTGCTGTTAAATTCCACAAGTGCCTGTTTTAAAATTAAGGCAAAAGATATGGTTTGCTTATAAAAACTGTTGGAGCTTGAAATATAATAAAAACAATGTATGCAAAAATGTCAGCATTGTTTGTCTGAAGGATTGTTATGAGAATGTCAGTGGGATAACTAGAACTTTCGTTGCCTGGGCTTCCAGGCAGTGGCATAGGTAGAACTTTTGCTCAGGTGCCCGAGCCCCTCAGTTTGCCACATAGGGGAGTCCCTGAATTTATTGCTATTAAAACAAATAATTACAAAAAAGTGTAGGAAAATAAATTAAAACTCTACATTTGTTTTTGAAAATAAATTTGAATTCCAAAATTTAAAAAATTTTATCTTGTTTCTCCTTCATAAAACCATCAATGGCAGAGGTCTATTTGATTGCTCCAGTGCTGTTATACAGACAGTATAGTAATGCTTACTCTGCATTTAAGATTTCGTAAATGCAGAGTAAGCATTTATAGTTTTTAAGTACTTCTTAAATGAATTTTATTTCAAAAATGCTTCTAACACTTAGCCATGCTTACAGCAGCTGAGGTGAAAGTTTGCAGTAGTATTACAATATTTGGAACTGTATTCTAGAGACTGTATTTTAGAATAAACTGGGAAAATTCAAAATTACAGCTCTTTCTCATCCCTGTTTCAATTTCTCTAGGAATAACAGAAATAAAACTGCAATATTTCAGTCTTAGCAAGGAGTTTTTCCTTATTAATATCACCATGATCACAATTTAGTCAAGATTTTTAATTTGCATTTAAAAGTTCCAACAGAATCCAAAAGGTGCGTATGTAAAAATATGTAGTTAGTGAAATCACATTATGTCTTTAAATAATTTATCTAGAGAAAACCTATTCTCAATTTAATTCCATATGGCAATTTAGAATTTTGTTATCCATCACTTACAGTGACGATCCACATAATTAACTCCTATAAAATAATTTTTCACTTGAAAAAAAAAAAAATCGCACACAAGAATGTGCCACCTGGGGGTGGACCACCCCCTCCATCCCACTCTAGCTACATCACTGGAGAATTGTTGCCTGAAGAATGGATGTATGTATGATTGCCAGAGTTTGGCACATTCTGAAAATGTGGTGACTACTAATGTATTGTGATGTATCAATATTTCAAAATAAAAAAGATCTTTAAAATATAAAAAAAAATTTTTTAAATACAAAATATCACCTGAAGCTACCATACATTATTAAGACTGAACAATGGTTCTCCCCCTCAAAAAAATGTAAAGTTTAGGGTTAAAGCTCTCTCATGTTTAAATTTAAGGTTATCAAAAATGCCACTTCTGACTGAATTTAAATGAAATCTGAGGCGATTCTAATTCTGAGAAAGCAAAAGACCTAAAATAAGTCAGTGTATGACTATGACATATAAAACATTTGATTTCCTTGGAATAAATAAATAAGCAAATAAAAAAACAAGGGGCTCACAATTTAGAGGCGGCTGTGAAAGGGCTTGTGCAAGCCTCAACGATCCCTTGAAAAATCATCACTGATTCACATGAAATCCAAGTTTATAATATTGAAATACATTCTTGAGATGCAGTTACATTTTCTTCTAGATCAATTAAAATTTAAATTGAATTCAATTAAATTTTAAAATAAAATTAAACTTTATTTTGTAATAAAGTATTTAATTTTTTAACTTCATTTCAGCACCTGGTTGATCTTGATCGCATTTCCTTTATTTATGATGTCATATTTTGTTCTTCTGTTGAAACGTGAGGAAAAAGTCATAAACTTCGTTCTTCTAATTTTACATGTATGTATTTTCCTTAACTGAATTTTTTTCAAATTTCTGTTATGAAATTTTAAGTACATGCATATGTTATTAAGTTGCTCATAAAAGAATTAGCATCATCATATATTTTGAGCTGTTTTAACTTTGTTAAAACATGTAGTCGCTCAAATGTAGCCAAACTTCATACCATTAGGAGCTGCGTATTAGAATTAAGAAATATTTAAAGTTGCAACTAAGCATTTATAATGCATAAAAGTATATTTGAACAGGAAAAATTGCTTGATGTAAACTAACAGAAATTTTGAGTTTTTTTAATAAATGTATCTCTTCATAAATGTAAATAGGTAAATCTTCCTGCTCTTGCTCAGTATTCAGGAAAGTCTATTTCTGTGACATACTAATTAAAATTTTTGTGCCATGAATTGGATGTTGATAGAAATAGAATAATAAGCATTTTCTTTTCATTTCCTTTTTTGATTATAACTGCCAACTGATTTAATAGTAAAAACTGCATCATTTGTGTGATGAATAATGCAGTAACTTAGAAAACGTAATCAGCAGTTTTAGTCTTCCCTGGAAAGAATAAAACAAGTGAAGAACACGAGATGCACGAGATCGCAATCCAAGATGAGAAAATTCTTTTTTTTAATAAACTGTTGATTTACGAGTGGTTTTATGTGAAAAATTAATGTATTTTCTTCTACATGAATTATACATTGAAACCTCACATCATGAACATCTCACTTCACGAAGAGTTCAGTTCATAAACTATCTGAACAGAAAATGCATTGAATAAAACATGGTGACTTAAGTTATGAACACTGAAAGCAGCAAAGTGTAATTTTAAAGCTATTTTGAGTTGACCTTTGCTGCATAATTAACACAGACGGACTTCTGGAAGAATCATTTTAACATTTTCTATTGCCAAGTCTCAGTAACAAAGCCTGGTAGCAAGAGATTTACAGGCACATGAATTCAGCGTGGAGGAAATTATGGACAGATTGGGTTGCAGGTAGAGATTTTGAGCACGGATAATTAAGCCTTGTTTTGCTACCTATATTGTTTCTAGGCAAAGCCATCAGCTAAGAAATTAACAATGAAGATGTAAAGAAGTTACTTGCAGACCATAAAGAAATCGTAAGAACTTCAGAAGCAACAACAAAATGCTATTGTGGATGAAATATCTTCAGAAGAAGAAGAAGAAAGGAAACGATCCCACTTCTGTGATGTGTGAAATTTGTGCAAAATGGAGTAAGATACAAAGTTTTCTCATAACAATATCCCCCCTGATAATGCTGCATAAGCCTTTGAGTAACAACATATCTCATTTTAGAAACATTTTAAAACATAAACAGCAACGAATCACATTGTGCAAATTTAGAGTGAAACAGAGGCCCAGTGAGTCTCAAATAAAGTTAAGTAGTGTTTAGAGACAAAGAAATGTTAAAAGACGATGCCTGACCTGATGTTTATATGTTAGGGAACTGTGCCTCCAGACAATAAATAACCTTGTCATTTTCCAGTTATGCCATTCACTCTTCTTTATACAAATGTAGTTTTCATCTATTTTATCTTTTTAATATTGTGTGTAAATTTCTTACTCTATATATTTAATCTTTTTTTTTTTTTTTTTTTTTTTTTTTTTTTTTTTTATGTTCTGAATGGTTTTGCTTTTGATTAAAGGGGAAATGTGCACAAAGTGCTGTTATAAAGCTTAAATAAGCAATCATCTTAGACCTAAGAACAAATTAATCCATTTTACATTAATTCCTATGGAGAAAATTGTGTCAGTTTATGAATATTTTGATGAACAACCTTCAGAAGCAAAAAAATTTGTGAACTAACGTTTTGCTATACAAAGTCTAACATTTCCAACATAATTATTTTTCTCCTTTTCAGTTTTGGTTTTAACGTTTTTTGTATCTTTTATTCAGTTTACTACTGTGCTTCTGGTTTTTTAATTTCTGCATACAATTTGTTCCGAATTGAGTATGGGATGGATTTTAAATGTATTAATTTATTTAATTCTTGTAATTTTTATTGCCAAGCAGCTAAAAACTGGCTCATTAAATAAAGTAAATTTACAAATGTTAGGAGTGAGAATTTGTATAACAGGAGTGAGAATTTGTATAACGTATGAAAATATTTATAGGACACATTTTATATTTCATTGCTAGCATATCTCCTTTTGCATTTTCTCATGTTAATCATTCGTTAATTTATTTCTTCTTTGTCCAGCATTAACTTAAGTTGCTTTTCTAAATTGTGGTCTCTTATTATTTCATTTTTAAAACTGTAGGTTATTATTATGGTGCCTACTGGAAGATTAAAATGCAAGTACAGCAGATGGATAATGAAACACTTGATTTTTGTTACAATAATGTATTAAAAGGGGTAGGTCCACTTTTAGCGTACTTAATTCAGCATCAATTTGGAAAAGAGTCTTGTGCATTTATCAACAGAATATTCACCTTTCTTTTTGCGAAAAGTGGTAACTTTTCTACATTATACTGTAAGAGGAAAATTAATCCTCGCATTATACCTCAAAATACCCCAAGATGTTTCAATAATACACTTTGTCTCAAAAATAAGCAAGTAAAGCAAAACATGGAACAAAACAAAAGCTGTTTAATGGATGTGCATGAAATTTATCCAAGAGGTTTGTGTGGTATTGCTAGACTATATAGCAAACAATAAAGCAAAGACATACAAAAACACATGTATTATGACCATCACATCGCAGAAGAGCAAATGAGTCAGAAGAATGTGCAGTGGAAACATAATGCTCATAACAGGTAGGATGTCCTGTAGAGTTTATATTTAGTTTTTAATCAGTTATTTAATGTTAATGTGCTTTCCTATCCTCCCCATTTCCATTTTCCTGCCATAATGTAAATTTCTATCTTCCGTGATATTCAATTGAGGTAGAAAGGAGATAGTATTTAGAGTAAGGTTTTAGAGGGTAGAATCAGAGCATGTTCTGCCTGCTGAAGGTCACATTGCTAAATTGATTTTCTTGCAAATAGTATTCTGTGGTGTTGCATTATTCTCGCCATTAGGCTTGTCATGCCAACCTTTGAGTCACAGCCAACTTGTGCATTACTTTAATTATGTAGCCATTAGGCTAACTTACTTTACTTAATTAAGTCAGTACCAATATCTTTAATTTAAACCATAACTGCTGGCTATATTTTGTAAGCACGAGTGGCCCCTTCTAGTAACTTTTATTTGAATCAAATAAAAGGGTCCTTTACACTCTTTTCCTTCTCTCTATTGTACTTACAAGACATAGTGATAGTTAGTTCACTTCTAAGTCTTCACACATTTTGTACATTTTATGCTTCCGAAGAATACGAAAGATTATAACCCTATAGCTGAAATGCATGCCTCACAATGGTGAGGCAAGCTGGCAATAGTGTCATTGATCACTTATTGTGGCAATAGTGTCCATTCCGGATTACATGGAACTATTACTGCATGCAAACCAACACATAGGTCTAGCATGTCCTTTTAAAAGGCGTTGTGGTGTGATTGTGGGATTTGTTTTGTGCTAATTTTGGTTGCTTATTTACATTCAGTGATACAACCTCTCTCAATATGTAAATTATACGTTTTAAGTCCTCTTTTTACATACATACCTTTTCTTTTAGCATTTGTTACTTCAAGGAATCGGACAACCTATGGCAGTAATGTGTACCTCAGGTATTTCTAGGAAATACCATGATACTGAGGTGCAAACCATTCATTTTATTATGTAGTGAACAACATAGGATGGATAGTAGACTTCTTCGCACAAAAATATTCCTTGACCTGAAAAACGTGGTCCACAAATCTCACATTGTTAAAAAGTTCTAAATTTACACTTTTTGTACTGTTGAACATGATGTTTGGCATTGACACTGTTGACTAAATGTTTGACTACAGGAATGAAAGCCTTAATAATGACTGCATGATACTGCAGAGTAACTGGTTGGTTGGAAACAGTTGAGTCAAGGAATATATTTAATTTCTGTAAGAAATTAAGTAGCGAGATATGTTTTTGTTGAGTGCTGTGTTGAGGTATTATGTTTTTTTAGATTAGTCATGTTATTACTATTAATTGAACATCTTTTTAGACATCTTCCTCTTGAATCAGCATTTACTCCTAATTAATATAGTTATCTCTCACATGATGCCATGGTTCACATGGGCCATCAAGACTACTGCCTTGTTCATAAATGCACTAGTGAGCCATAACTAACATTTATCTTCTCTGTTAAACTGTATATGTCTTAATATGTTCTGTAAATCGCACTATTTAATGTCAGTTTTGGTGCTGCACTATTTTTGTTTACTAAATTTGAAAAATGGAAAACTTTTTCAACTGATCTTGCATAGTTCTGTTTGAAATCAGAGGTGCTATGTTTGCTAATGTTTCAACTTCATTCATCTAATCCTTCTATTTATCATAATGAATCAGAAACATACATACACATTAACCTTTTAACTGTGTTTTGATAAGAAATTGTATAGAATATTAGCAATACATAGAAAAAGTAGTCCATTTTTCTGACTATAAAGTTTTTTTTTTTACATATTATTTCTTAAAGTAATCTTGTTTGATCACTTCATCTTGAACATTTTGTTTTATTTCAGATTGGAGTTCAAGCTGCTTTAATTGCAATTATTGGTAATTAATATTCATATCCTTTGATTTCAAAAGAATTAAGGTTTTACTTGTAAAAATTTTCATGTCCTTTTTATCTGAATTATATATTTTTCATTGCCATAAAAATTTGTGGCTCAATATAAAGTTATCAGAATTAAATGATATTTTATATATATGTGTGCAACATTGATATGAGCAAGTATTTACAAAATCAAAACAAAAGGCTATTTTATTATAAGAAAAACTAAAAAGGACTGGAGGTTCTAGTACTGTGTTGGACCAACCCTTAGCTTGAATATACAATTATTATACTGTTGGAAATTGAAGCATTGAATTCTCATATGGTATCCTGCCTCATTTCATTCCATAATTGCTTTAAGTGCAACTCTAGTTCAACCAAACTCCTAGACTGTCCAGCTTGCTGTTCCAAGTGATCTCGGACATGATCGATCTGTGACAAAGCTAAAGATCGGGCAGACCAGGGATGTTTGGTAATGAGGGAGAAGCATTCCTGTGGTACCTTTCTTGTGTGTGACCAACAACATTGTTCTGTTGAAAAATGGCCTTTGAGAGCTCTGCCACGAGCAGCAACACATGAAGCTGGAGGTATTCTGCTGGGCTTTTATGGCGTCATGGCTCAATATATAGGTGACCGGGTGTGCTATGTGATGGCACTCCATGCCATCACACCATCTTTGAGAGCAGTGAGCTGCTGTTAAGATAGGATAGAGATGTTCATTAGGTGGTCATTATTGCCCAAATTGAATTTCAACTGATTGCTGAAGATGACCTGTTTCCATCTGGTTACATTCCAAACCTGTTGAGCATCAGATCACTCCAAATAGAGACAATAGGTCGATGGGTGTCAGTGGCAGCAGGAGTGATGGGTGCTGGAATATGAAATGTCCTTCATTCAATCATGGTATGGACAGACACAAGCCCTTGCTGAAAGTGTTGGCTGTGTCCGGATGGCAGGCAGTGATGCAGTTAGCACTGTGTATGTGTGTGTCAGTTATCTCTACTGTTGGTCTACCAAGGACATTCTAAGTGTGAGTGCTGTGTATCCGACCTCACTGGTTCCAAATCCTGCTTACAGTAAAATGAGTACAGCCTAAGTGGCGGGTACTCGCTGAGCTGACCACCCAACTTCCATCATCCTTGTCAAACTGATAGCTGATCATATTATTTTCGATTTGTAATGGTATCCTTACTGAAAAAGCATTCCTTGCAGCAGATTAATTACAGCAAAATGCGTTTGCATACCTTTTTTATGTGCCAGAGATAACAAAGTTCAGTGTCCTGTGGTCACTTTATGCAATGCATAGTCATGCTATATTTTTTATCAAGCCGTTCGACCGGTAATGTAGTTAGCAACACTGAGTGCCATATCAATGGGCCTAGGTTTGAATCCTGGAGAATGCATGAGTGTTTGTAAGCATATGGTGTCTATGCAGCAAGTGGGCACTCAAAATACACATCAAGCCGAAAGTCCTCTCAAGAAGTTGGTATTAAGGGTAGGAGACCCTCAGTCTGCCCTCCCGGGGCATTCTCCCTCAAAATTGAGGCGAAACTTCACAGTTAGAGCAGCAGGATTATACCAATGGTGAAATTCTGGTGTCCTCTCATTTCTACCTGTATTTTTAATCATTTGTATATCTGCCTTACCCATACCTTCATGCCAAGTTTTGTTTAAATCCAATAATTACTTCTTAGCAAATTTTTATGGCAATGACTATATGTTTTTGTTTGTTTTATGTTATTTTGTGACATTATATTTTCTCGATCATTTTCAGTTCTGTTCTTTTGCACTATGAATATTTTTACACTGTGATTTGTTTTACATTATTTAAATTTATTCACCTATTTTTTCTCCAACCTGTTATTTTCATCTCATATGTATTTAGATGTTTAGGAAAATTAAATATTTCCTAAGATCAAATATATTGTTTTAGACTGATAATAGAAGTATTTCATTTACGAATTGTTTCATACATTTTTGTGAGCATTTCTTTCTTTAACTATATGGCTTTTATTTGCCTTTGTTTCTAATTCTGATAGATTTTAAATTGAAAACTGCTGCAATAATTATAAAATATTATGTCTCTTTTCATTCAGACATAAATAAAATGTCTCGAGAGTTTAAAATGAATATTAAAACATATCTATTTTTTCCAAATAATATTAATCGAAATTCTAATGAAAATAGAAAATGCTTATTTTCATCCTATTTTGCCTAGCCATTTATTACACATTTGTTCAGATTCACTTTAATTTAATCTTCTTGCTTTTCTCTTAAATTTTTCTTCAGTAAATGGAATTTGTAGTTCTGTTCTTGAACAGTCCTGTCCCACAGTAAAATTCTAAAGGAATTTATAGCGTCACTTGTCTGCATGGCAAAAATTTTCCAAATAATCGATTTGAAACAAACAGAAATTATGTAGAGAACAAAGATTTTACAAGTAAACGTGTAAGATAAAATGAATAAGTTTTCTTCTCTCCCTAAAAATCTTCAGTCATGATGTGTTTTCTCATAGGTATTAATTTTATAAAAATTTAGCACCTTATGCCGCATATCTGCAGATTTTCATAACTTGAAATTACATTATCCTCTTTCATTTGTTCATGTATTTGAATATTAATGTTAAGCTCCTGCCTGCAGATAGTTTTTTAAGTTTGGTCTATGAGTAGGGATGTATTATTTCTTTTGGGGGGTTAAGAGAAATAATGATGAATGAACTCTGTTCTTGATCATATTTGTATTCGGTGGCAACATTTTTGCTTTGACTCAGCTTTGACACGTTGAGTGAGGTCACTTCTGGGAACCTGAATGTGATTTTTAGGACTTTGCCACCAATGTGTAACAAGTAATTATAAACTGTATATGCAAAGATATGCATGATTCTGTTTTATTCAAAAATTTGCCCGCAGCAAGAATCTTTTTTTTTTTTTTTCTTCTAAAAGATTTGGTTACTTTTATTTTCAATGTAACAAGAAAAGTTTCAGATGTGAAATTTTTTTCTTAAGATTTTTTTGATATTATTTGAACATTTAGCTCTGTTCCCCTTTAAAAATTCTCTGCTTGAATGTTTCTGCTTTTATTATAAAAATTCTGTTTTTTGCAGCCACTATTGGCTGCACAAATTCTGTTCTGAATTTCTGTATCTTTCTTTAGTTGGAGGAGGAAAGAGGAAATTTCAAAATGAAGCATGGAAAATAAGGATGTGGGGTGGGCGTTTAGTGTCGCATTGCCAAAAAAGCTGACGAATGATTTCATTATTATTGTCTTACTCAACTGAATTACAGATGTTCAGTAGATTTGGTATTTTTCCAAATAGGCCACAGTTTTTGACTCAAATCAGACTAAAAAATTTTTAAATTTCGCATTAAAAACATATCTCATGACCGCATGATTTAATTTGAAAGTGATCAGGCCAATTATTAAATCAATCATTAAAAGTTATTTGTTTCTTGATCTTGTGCAACTTGTTTCCTAATGAGTGAATATACTACCTGATTGAAATTGTGATGTTTTCCCACATATGGAACTTAAAAATTCAAGTCATAACTCTTTTGAACATCCTCCACAAAAACATCCATCTTTTGAGGGAAGTAACTGTTGCATATATTAATAAAACTTCCATTTCTGATCGTGATGGCCTGTGAACATATTTTTAATTTGTTTTGGCTAAGATTAACAAAAAAATTACTGTGTTTAACTTATTTGAAAGAACACTTCAACATCTCAGTGTTGATGACTTTAATTCTATTCATTTCATATTGTTTAAAACTTATCTCATGATTTAAATCTTTTCTGTATTTCATAATAATGTGCCACAGTTGTTATTTTCTTTTTGTCATTTATTGTTATTTTGTTTGTTTAAAGAAGGGAATTCAAATGAATTGATGCTGATTAATTTGCTTCTTGAAGATTTACTCTGATTCGTTCAAAATACACTAATGTTTGTGAAAATTGCAACACCATGAAGGAATTATGCAAATTGAACCAAACTTACAGGGGAGGTAATGTGAGGCAAGGCATGCAACTGAAACAAAGCGATTGCGCTTGCATGAAATGAGAACCGGCCACTTGTTCCATGTATGTAAGGACTGTAAAGTTGTATTGAAATCTGTTTATCATTGTCTGTCTGCAGTGATCGTTTAATTAGTAGTCAATATTCCTCATCAACAGTGGAGGGTGCCATATCAACAACTCACGGAGTTTGAACGAAGCCCCATCATTGGTATGTGAGAGTGTGGCCTTTCATATCAAGCAATTGCAGCCCGCATGCAGCGTAATGCCACAACAGTGATGCATGTTTAGAAGAAATGGGCAGAAGAGAACCAAACAAGGTGAAATCCTGCCAGTGGGAGCACGAAATAGCGCAATGGCATGGGACAACAGACACCTCATCCTCATAGATCCCCAAATCCGCATACAGATCATATAGCATCCTCTCGTATGTGATCACAATGTTGGAGCATGGCTGCAAGTACTTTGTCTTTGAATAGCTCCTTGATTAATCATTGTCTGCTGCAGCATGAACTATACGCAAGGGTTTCTCTATTCAGAATTGCCCTGTTGCTTATTCACAGATACCTCGAACTTCAATGGGCATGGTAACACAGTGCGTGGCATAACTTGTGGCAACAATTTGTTTTATCCGCTGAATCTCATTACAGTTTGGAGTACAGTGATGGAAGAGAACCCATCAGATATGACAGAGGGGAACATCTGCACCTTCAGTGTGTTATTCAGTGTCATACTGCAGAAATGCCTGGCATCATGGTGTTGGAAGCTATTGGGTATAATTGTTGATTCCATCTAATGTAGATTGCGGGCAACCTCAACAGTGATTGTTGTTACATAAGAGAAGTTGTGGAGCCAGAGGTCCTCCCATTCTTCAAAGCATTCCAGGCATAACACATGGATATGTTTCTCAGACTGCACAAGCCTTGTTTAGGGCATACAGGTTTCACTTCTTATTCTCTGGATGTGTTGCCTATTGAGCATGTCTGGAATTTCATTAATTTCATCAGTTGGCGACTCGCTCATGTACAGCTGGTGGGGCACATACCATGTCTGAATTTAGGTGTCAAGTGGAAGCCATATGGAATGCCATACCCCATAATTACGTTCAGCACCTGTATGATTCAATGCTACGATGTGTACAGGCTCTCATTGCTCAGCGCGGCGGCCACACAGAAAGTATCGATTTCCGACATTCTTTTTTTTTTTTTTTTTTTTTTTTTTTTTTTATCTGTCTTCTAAATTTGATCGTTTATTTGTAACACTATCTTTAATATGTGGAATAAGTTTCATTCATTTCTGACAATTCTTTCAGGTGTTGCATTTTGCACAAAGACTAGTGTATTTTGAGTTTTCTTCAGATTTAAAGTCAATGTAAAATTGAATTTTAGGTAATTTTAAGGATTCAGTTGGACTACTTCATTCATATCTATGAATTACATCATTTGCTGAATGTATTTATTTATTTATTTTTGTATTCCATTGCGAATAAATTTCCTTCTACAGATGCTTAACTAATAGTTTTCAATCCATGTGTGGATCTGATACAGAAAAGAAGTCCATGCTATTTTAGTGGTTTAATTAATTTAATTCAGTTTATTTAACAAATTACTATAATATTTCATTTATGGAAATTTTAAAGGAGCTTAAATTTCATTTTATATTTCAGTTACCTGGAATGATTCATTTGCTGCTTTGCAGGCATTTGAGATATCTGCATTTCTTTACTTCTTGGTGTTTCTGTTCACTTTCCAGTTCAAAACAGATTACAACTCATTACTTATTTTGTGAGTAATTTTTCATATGTCCTGTATGCATATTTTCTTTTATTTCATATGTATATAAATCTGTTATTTTATACTTGGTGAAATTTAACAAATTATTCACATGCTAGAAACCCATTCCATACCATAAAAGTATTGGTTCAGAACTGTGATTCCCAGCCTGGGGTTTATCCCTGAGGAGTAACAAGGGCTTAGTCAGGGATGTGTGAAAAAATTATCAGTAATGGCAGGAACTAATAAAAGTTTAAACAAATATTTGGGAAGCTTAAATTTGTCTTTGAATGAAAGTGAAAGCAGTTGCAAGAATTTTTCGATTTGACCATTACTGACTGAAACTGGCTAAAATGTGCATAAAAGCATGCAATTAGTTAGAACTTTTCCAACCTGTACTTGTCATATTATTTGATTCTTTACGTATCGCATGCTGTCACTCCCTAATATGCTTTTTCACTGTGTATCGACTGCGTAAAATGACTGGCAGCCGTGTTTTCAGCATTCAGTGAATCATCAAGTCGTTTAGGCAGTAGTTCTCTTTGTTTGTATTTGCAGCATTCAAGCAAGTTTCAGGATGGGGTTGTGTTATAAATTAGTTTGTGTTTTTTAAAGTTGTTAAACGTAAAGTGCTATTCATGGGTAAATGGGTAAGTAGTCTTCATACAGAATGGAAGTAATTTTTGATAATAGCTATGATATGGTTAGCAACTGTGCCCAGAAATTTTTGAAGATTGCATGTTTCTGTTAAACTTGAAATTTCACAAAGAATTTGTATAACTATTCAATATTTTTTTAGAAAACAAATAAACTCAGTTTTGGATTATAGAACAGTTCCATAGCTGTTTTCAAAGTTGCCTGATTAAACTAATGTTTCAAAGCATCTAACTAAATTGATGCTATGGTCAAAAAGTTGGATTTTAAAAGGTCATGTAATTAGAAATATGAGACCAAAAAATTTGAGATGTTTTAGAACTTATCAGAAAATGAGCTTTAGTTTACTGTAAAATTTAACAAAAGCTTCATTGTAATGATCCACCATAAAGAATTCCAAAATTCTCTTTTGTTTAACTATTTCATATGAAATAAGGAAGACAAATGGATTTTTAATTTCCTTTCAATGAAGATTTCCTTAGAGCAGCCTCAAAGTTACATTTTCAGAGAAAGCGCAATATATTGATTACTTACTTTCTTCTGACCTTATTCTTTGTAATTTATTAATTGTATGTTGTTTAAATAATGCAGTAGTGAGATACATTAAATCCTTGCTGAACACGATGTTAAGTCATTAGCGCATTGCATGTATGGCAAAATCACATTCTACAAATTTAACTTTAGAAAAAACAGCTTGGATATAATTCATATTAAGAAAGTATGTATGATTTTTATAGACCTAATTATTATTGTAATTCAAAGGGAAAATGAAATAAATGTTAATTGAAAGGATTTGTATTACTGCTTAATAAGTAGGTACATAATACAATAATATTTTTTTAAATAGCTGGAGATTTTTGTTTGGGAAAAATGTCTGATGCAACCCATTAAATGTTTCATGGTAAGGAGTGCAAAGGCTTTCAGTACCTCTCATAAAAGTGTCCTTTCTTCCTTCATTTGGGTCAATCTTCATTACAAAATGAAGTAGCTCTTGTGCTTTTTTTTTAATAATTTGTTGAACTTCTTGTATGTTAAAGGCTCTTTACCTTCTTCACTATCACTGCTTTCACCAATGGTGGTGTTATAAGATTATTCAATTCTTTGTTTGATATTTCATGATTGTCATTTCATGATTAATTCTTTGATTTCTCCTTCTTCCTTACCTGAAAAATCTTTCGCCTTTTGTAATTTGTATGATTTCCTTGGCTTCATTTTCATTTGATGGAAATCCTTTAAAATTTTTGACAACTTCTGATATCAACAAGCATTTATTGTTCATGAATTCGTTTGTTTCCATGTAAGTTTAATCATTTCTATGCTGTGTCTTATGCTGAATTGCTTCCAAGCTGTCAGTGTGTCGTACATTCTTTCATCTGATTGTTTATTTGCAAGGATTTACATGTCTGACAGAACAAGCTTTTGTTTTTTATGATTCCTTGATCCATTGATTGGATTAAAGAAGTAATGTGGGATGGAAGGAATAAAACCTATACGTTTTGATGCATCGTTGTAAGGCTTCAGTAGAGTGTTCTGGAGCATTATTGAGAATTAAGAGAACATTAAAGCTCATTGCTTTTTCTCTGAGTAATAACTGATTTCTTTAATAAATGAATTTCTGAACCAGTCATTAAAGAGGATTATCGCAATGCTGCGAGCACTCTGCAGAATACCACGTGTAATTGAAATTCTCACACTGGACCAATTAAATGAAGATAATGAGTGTATGCAAAATTGTGTCCCGTAAGTCCATGTTCAGCAAGGCTTTTCTGTATGTTGTGGAAATGCTGGAGAAAGGTAAGGGGATCATAGGCTCTGAAAGAGGAGATAAGGATACTCTAAAAGTAATAAAATCTTATTAAAAGGTACAGTGGGGGGGAAGGTTGGGATCTGCTAGTTCTGAGTATCCACAGATGGAATCTCCTTATTAACACTAATTTCATTGCTATTCTGATAACGATCATTGCTACCAATATGGTAAAATGCCTTCAACCTGTAAAAATTGTAATTAAATGTTCCAAAGTGAATACTGAAAATTAAAATCCCATATTAGTTTAGTGGTTCTTTCAGAACTGCAGTAGAAAGCCTTCTTCATCAGCTGGAAGTTATTTGGCTGCATACCTTTCTCTATCACCATTTCTGCTGTCATTTCTCTCTTCTATCTTCATGTTGGTTTCATCTGTGGTTGCAATGCAACAATCCACGTTTTATTGAGAGTAGAATTGTTTATTTTACGGAATGGTTGCTTATATATGTGGAACAGTGGTTGGAAGCTCTTTATTGCAAGACAGTTAAAGACAGGAGGTTATAATTCATATTGCATCTTAAAAATTCTTGTTGTTTCTCCAATCTTAATTCTAAGAAGGTGCAAGCAATGAAACTTGTACAAGCCAAAAGACTGTGAATGAAGAAGCATCTACTATTAACTTATAGTGGAAAACGTTTTGGTCATTCTCAGGTTTCTGTAGAAATATCATCTAAGCATCATACCAAATAACAAAATATAAAGTAATATTAGAAGAAACTATGATGGGATCAATTCATTGAACAAAAGTAATATACTTATAGTGTACAGTTGTACCTTCCAAAATTGAGTAAACTGGGAGCCTGCAACAGAGCAAAGGAGGGGTCAATAAAGAAGTGTAGAAATAAAGTCACTGAGGATTTGATAGCTGGAGGTACAGAGACTTGGCTACAGAGAACAGAGGTCTAAAATAATCTGTTAGTGTATTACAGTTGTATGCAACCATCTGGTTATGACATCTACAGTTTCTGTTTTTACCTGCCTCAATGTCAGACACTAAGATGTGTGTGGCTAATGTGTGAAAGTCTTGAAATATGAGAGAATAGTTAATTGCTTGGACTGATTGTTAGATTCTTGTTAATAAATTATAAATGCTGAAAAATTCACAGTAACTTTAGTAAACAGTTTCCGTAATTCAAGGTGTATCTAATATCATTAACTTTCCCTCTTTTCGTCTGGAATTCACTTTGGTTAGCTTTAGAATAAGCTAGAAAAGTCCTCTTTTTTAAACTATTTGTTGTAATTTTTTGTGAAGTATTTTTACTTCAGGTTTTTGAAATTACCTGTGACGCATCTGAGAACACAAACAGAATGCAAATGCCCTCTTTTTCACCACTGCACACCAATGGTCGAGTGGTTTAAGTTCACTGGCCACTGTAGTTTGATCCTTTTTGAATCCCGGTGAGCAGGCTTGCTGCATGGGTGTTTTCATAGTTTTCTGCAAGTATAATATGAATAAGGGAAATTATCTTATAATGTCATCCTCAAAAGCCCTCTTCTCCTGAGAGAGATAATTCTCATATGCTTTTCCACCATCAGTTAAAAACAAACCTTTACATCATAATGTTCCTTAATAACATTTCTGCTGAAATAAACGGTTGCTCTGGTGACTGAAGTTTCAGTGAGTGATTAAACAATGCATATTGAAAAAAATTCAAATGCCAATGCTTTACAGTGTATATCACAGTTACAGATGATAACTAATATTTTTCACCAGTGAATTTTTGGAATTTTCGTCATGATCTGTAATGAGGATAGGCATAAAAAAAGGGAGGGGCTGCCTGAAACATAAAAGTAAGCAAAATTTAATGTTCAGTGTATATGTGCATGTCTGTATACATCAAGAGCAAATATTCTGCACAAATGCTGGAATTCAGTCGTCTGAAATGTCGATTTCCACCTGCTAAGCAGAGAGAGATAGTAAACATAGAAATTAAATTGTTGATGATATATAATATCTAATATTCTTGGAAAATGACAATTAGAATTACAATTAATAACTTATTTTTACAGATTTTCATGAATGTAAACTTTTCAATAAAATCTAATGTATCAATTGAATTTTTTTTAAAAAAAGGTGTTTAATTTTAAAAAAACAATTTTAACTGAAAAAAATTGAAAGAATGGTTTATAAGATCTTACTCTTTCAGCTATCATGCAAAATTACGTTCTTAGTAATAAGCCAGGCGACTTCTCGCACAGATGTGAAGAACTAGAACACAGGGAAAGGGTTTAAATTGCCCTTTATTTGATTAAAACTCACAGTATCACTCACTTAACAGAAATGCATTCACTTCGTGCTCACAGTATACCGACTACCTGTGGTGGGAATTTTAATAATAATTTAAATAGCAAAGAGTAGTGCTGGACTACTTAAAACTAACAAGCTGCCTCAGCATTCTATATCAGCGATAAACTTTGATAAACGTCCACAAAGCGTAGCGGCAACTAATGATTAACAGCAGGAAGCACAGAATAACAACTTGCACTATGGTAGTGAAATCATGCTCTGTCTGATGTTCTCTTTTTGCCCATTTAAATGCTCTTCTTCACTTTCACTTAATTTGCAGCCTGGTGAGGAAAAGCAAGGAATGATGGGGAGTTCAGGAAAGCTAACAAAAATTAGGATAATTGGTTATTCAAACTAAGGGAAACCCTACAGCTTGCGAGACCAAAATAATTAACAATAATAGATTTATTACGTACTCTTTTTTCTGATGCAAGTTTCGTAGTTTATAAAATGTAATTTCAAAGCTTTCTGAACTAGACTAGTGTATGGAGCATGATGAGGCATTTGATGGATTTTATGACAATGTGTTGAGAGAATGGGTTGTAATATACACTAAAACTGAAAAATAGAATGTATTGCATTTTATTTAGACATAGTCAGGATTTAAAAGTTTTATTAGCTAGGCGGTTTCCATTGCAATTCACCGAGTCTTGTAACTGCACATGATAATTTTATTTTAAATGATACAATAAAGTTACATGCCTGATGTACCGTGATTTTAACTGGATTATGTTACATAATGTATTACAGTGGTAAAAAGCAATATACTTTCAATGCTCTTTCCTGGCTATTTGATTTTGCAGTTCGGATTTTTTGCTATCAAGTCCAAATGTGTTATGGTGCCTAATCACTTCACTATCCGAACAAGATAGTAGTTTGTGTCGCTGACTTCCATCTTCTGTATCAAATGGCCTCATTTGGAATCTTGGAGAAGGCATGGATGTTTGTAAGCATTTAGTGTCTGTGCTTCAAGGAGGAACTCAAAATACATGACGAGCCAAAATCCTGTTGAGAGATTGGTGATGGGGTGGGAGATCTTCTAACCACCCTCACCCAGGTTGTTTTTTCTCAAAATAGGGTGGAAGCTTGAGACTTAGCAAAGGTCAGCAATACCTAATATACAGTACCACTGCTTATTAAAATCACTTTCGTTCCAAACATATTTGAGTTTGTTAAGCAGGTGAGTTTAATAGATGCCAATTTCTGTACTGCAAATCATATCAATTTTAAACTTTTCGAGTAAAATAATAACTAACAACTAATTCAATAATGAATCCTAAAGCTAGAATAAAATTATTTATGCAATTTTGAAATGTATAAAAGTAGATAAAAGTATAATTTCCAAATAAGTGTATATAAAACTTGTTAAAATGCAGTTTCGAAATATGAAAACAAAATGATATGAATGAATGAAAAGTTCATATTGAAAGTCTCTAAAGTTCTTAAAAATATAAAAAAGTTCTTGTATTTAAGATTTTTTTCATGTTCAAGTTTTTGAAAATATATCTTGATATCACCTTATAAATTTTTACAATTTATTGTAAAAACTTAGTGTTATTAATTGTTATTATCAATATAAAATTGTTCTCAAATCATAGTTATGAAATTGCACTGCATTCAATAAGGCATTACTATTTTTAGAGGGACAATTAGAGGCTGTTGCTAGTTTAAATTATAGTTTTGATTATTTACGTATTTTTTTACTTACACACACATACATAAATATATATACATATATATATTAATGAAAAAGGGGAAAAGTAGAGAAAATGAGACAGCTTGCAATAAGATACTAGTAATAGGAATCTGAGAGTGACAATGAAACCAGAAACCATGGGGAAGTCTTTAGGCTTGCAAAGTTTTGAGGGCAGTGATAAGGGTCACTGGATCTTGACAATTTAAATTCGCCATTTGATTCTGTATCCTAAATCCAACTAATCCCATCAACTACCCTCATGTATGTGAAAATCAGTTCCTTAGCAAAGACCTATTCCAGATACAGATTTTATAATGTAGCAATATCGCCAGAATCACGAAATTTCACGCGAAAATAGGCCAAGACATAGGTTACAGTAGGAATGTTTCAGCTAGGAACCCTACCATTTAAACCAGTGCTGGGAAGCAATTCGTTTTTCAGGAAAATTTCTTGTGTCACTTGATGGGATAACCTCATAATATTTCGCTGTTGTTGCATTTCATTGCAAGAAAATTTTTAAAAAATAAAAGATTTATTTATGTATTTATTGGAAAAATTCTCATAAATTGAAAACTTGTAAAATGAGAAATACCTATACTTATATTTAGGAAAATGTTTTGCAAAGTACTTGTATAATAAGTAAAATAAAAAAAAGTTACTCTTGTGCAACAAAAATTGACCGAGACAATTGATATCAAAGTGGCAGATTGTATTCAGACATACACAAATTGAAGAGGGAAATGTTAGCATACTATTTACTAAAATTAAAATATCAGCTGAGAGAAAAGATTTTCATTAGCAATAAGCGATGAGCATTTCTGTGCATTATTGTGAAAAGTATTGATCATTATAACTTTTTTCAAAATGGAGATCTTACTTACAGAATGTTATAGAACTTACGATGTGGAAAACACTGGCACACTATATTATTGGCACAAAGCCAACTACTCTTATTTCCAGAAAGGCTGCATCATTGTAAATGCTGCGGTGGAGGAAAATTGCACAAAAAAGAACTAAATTGCACAGAAACGCCGCATTAAGTTAAATTGTGCGAGCATCATGTTAACATCAAAGATGCAAAATCTTGACCTCTGTTGTAATACACTGCCCTCCAAAAGTTGAGGAACGGCATATTTTTGTGTCTAATTCGAGAATGAAGTAACATAGAAACAAGAAATTTACAGGACATGTTCACTGAACAGTTCTTTAATGAATACAACATAGAATGTTTCTAAAGTTCAACACAAACATGAATTACAACAAAAAATTGCACTTTTGGTCATCCAGTCTTAAAGAAACAGTATATCACAGTTTATTGAGGAAAAATGGGGTGGTAACATTACAAAAATGGGTTCTGATAAGGAATGTGTCCACCCTAGCTGCAATGCATTGGCAGCAGTGACATTCCATGCTTTTAATTAAGTTGTTGTTCAGTGAAATAAGAAGCAATGACCAGACATGGAGTAATCCTTGTTCAGGCTCATCTAATGACCTTGGAAGACAAAGCAGCAAAAGCAGCAACCTGTCTCCCAAGGTAGTCCCAAAGATGCTTTATTGGATTCAGGTCTGGGGATTGAGCTGGCCATTCCATCCACTCCATACCGTGACCTTCAAGATATTCTTCAGCAACCTGACTTTGGTGCGGTCGTGCATTTTCAGTCATCAGAAGAAATGCAGGACAAAAAGCAGTGGCATATGGGCAGACATATTGATAGAGGATCTCGTCTCAGTATCTTACACCAGTCAAAGTTCCTCCGTGGAACACATGCAGGTCAGTATGACCACTGAGAGAGATCTCAGCCTAAACCATTATTCGACCAACTCTGTAACTTTCTCTTTCCACTATGTGGGATTGGTTGTATTTGGTGTGTTGTTCCCTCCAGATAAGTTGATGATCTGAATCACATTCCAATGTGAACCTGGACTTGTCTGTGAAGAGAACAGATGCCCATTGTTGACTGATCCGTCGAGGAGACATGTTCTCTCGCCCAACATAAACGGGCACCTCTGTGTCCTCGGATTAAGGGGGGCATGAACAACTGGTTGCGTTGCATACAGACCTGTATTGTTCAGGTGTCTTCACACTGTAGTAGCTGAGATTTTTGTTCCTGTGACCACTAAATAATCTGCCATCAGCTCAGGCACAGTAATGTTGCTCCTCCTTCGGGCCGAAAGAGCTAAATAGCGGTCTCCCACTGGTGTTGTAACTCTTGGTCTGCCTGGAACATATCTTCTAAACACAGAATTGTTGGATTCAAGCTGATTCCATAATCCCTGGACTATGCTGTGAGAGACATTGAGACATCTAGCTGCTTCAGCTTTTGACATCCCCATTCCCATCCATCCGATCGCATGCCTCAACGAATTGGACAAACAACTTCTGGACATTGATATAGATTCTCCTGGATATTGTCTACAAAACTGTAATAGCAATTGAAGGTCAACACTAGTGAATAAAAATTACAATTTTTGCATTTTTTCTCCAACTTTTATATAAGTATTCATTTCTATAAAATAGAAGTGGTAGCTATTGTTTTTGCACATATTTCCTTAAACTTCGTTACTGTTATGCATATGAACTGTGACTTTAAATATTAGGGACATTTTTGTAATGGTAAGCTTTGAAAAACATGCTGTTCCTTAACTTTTGGAGGGCAGTGTTTATGGCATATCAGTTAAGAAAAAGGCATGAAATGAAACCATAACTCAAAAATAAATTATAAGCGAGAAATGTTGAAAATATACATGAAGTCACAAATGTACTTACATTTAGTCACTAAAGAAGTCCATATACGTAATACTTATACTATGCTGTAAAAAATATTGCAACAATGATATAAATTTGAATGTCTGAAGAAAATTTTTAATTGTAATCTTTTAACAAAAATAGCAACAGAAAACTGTATCGTATGAAGCCGTCAAAATCTGATTCTTCGCTATCTGAATTAAAAAGATCCGTATCTAAATTAGGATCTAAATAATAGCCCAAGTCTGGTAGATCATCACACTCATTCTTTTGCTTTACAGTCTACTTATCTGGAGATATAATTGTATCTTCTTTAAGTCATGATATTATTGACGATATTTTAACCTATTTCCATGCACTTATTACCAATTTTGCAATTTCTTTGTAAGATGCTGTGTACATTTAACCACTTTTGATGCAAGTGTGAAATCCTTCACTTATCCAACACTGCCACTGCTTTCAGATTTCAACTTTGAAGGATTTATTAACTAATTAACTTTATTAACAAATCTAATGGTTGGAAGTTTTTTTCAAGCCACCAGGAATTATTGTTAAGGTCATAGACAATTTTCGGCATCTAGTTTCCACTGAATCAAGTAAATGAGAAAGCATGGATTCCATTACCAACAATCCTTTCTGTTGGAAAAAAGATCCATTATGACATTGCCAAACTACTTGTAGCCACTGATCCATGATTGTTTTGAACATTCATCCATTTTCGTTTGCACAAATAATTATGTCATTAGGAAAATAAATATTTTAAAAACTGATCATCAGGTTTATCTTATCACTGTTTGTGGCAGAAGCTAACACACGTGAAGTTCTATCATGCTCCATCATAAGCGTAGGTACAGATTTTGCACCAGTTTCATCTGTTTGCAGGAGATTAAAAAGCTAATGATGTGTCATCCATATTTATTACGTGTGATAGAATTTTTTCTTGTATAATAGCTCTCACATATTATAGAAAGCATGCTTTTTTTATCCTGAGAGTCCATTGGTAGTTGTCGAACTGTTGTTCTGGTAAATACAGAATTTTTTTTTTCCTGTTTATAAATCTGCTACACCATCAAGGCCTTCCTTTGAAGTAATTTATTTTCATTTGTTGCACCATAAATTTTGCTTGTAAGCAATTTTTTATAGTCAAAATTTGCCATTCCATTTCCTCATTGCTCCTTTATCTAATTTGCAAGGCTGTTATCTAGATTTGGCCGTCAAATAGTACCACTTCTTTTGTCTCTCTTCTGTTGTGGCATATTTTCCAAGTTCTTTTTCAGTTCTTCAGTATCGAATGCATCGCTTAGCCACTTCAAATTCTTGAGCTGCTACTCTATTTCCAATTGTTCAACACAGGAAATTACACTAAAACCTAGCAGTATAATTTTTAGGCCATTTAGGTTGCCATTTAAAAACATTTTTTGCATCTTTTCTACTTAAAAACTGTCCAACAAATGTTCATACCAAAGTTGATGGATTTGTAGCTGGCAGAATGCCAAGAAGAATCAATTCGTGCTGAAAGGGGAGAAAAAAGAAATGCATCGGAGTTCATTATTGCAATGCAGGTAGAATCATATCCACATTTGGAAAGAATTACAGTAGATTTACAATAGAAAGGGAGGGTAGGAGAGGAGAGATGATGGGTTCCAGAAGATACATCAAAGGACCAGTGGCATAGCTTGGGGGCAAGGGGGGCATATGTCCCTGGGGCAGCAGCCAGGAGGCACAAAATTGATGTCATGAAATTTTAGAATGAAATATCTTCCATTTTTAGCAAACATAGGGGTGGGGAGCAAGATCATTTTGGAGCATTATTATTAGATTATGACTATTAAGTTATAAAACTGCATGAGAATACTAATAATTTATTTTTAGCATTTGAAAACTTAATAGATTTCTTGTGTGAGTATTTCATCATACCATATGTAATAAAATTATCAATTAAAGCCACTAGTAAATCACAAGAACATCAATGAATGGTATTTAAAGCAAAAATATCAAACTCAGTTTATTCTAATTTTTTTATGAATCTGCTCCTCAACACAAACTGAAAGTTGCTTTAGAAGTCACTCTATAATGTATTTCTTCCGTCTTCTTCGCGTGCCTTCATGGTGTAGTGGCGCATATTCCACTGGGCGTGTATTCCAGAGGTCCGTGATTTGAGTCCTGGTAAAGGTGTTGCTGATTTTCAATTGCTCTTGCTTGAAACTTTCCGAACTAAAAGATGGTGGATGATGATTCTCCACCACCAGGATTTGGCAGTTGGGTCCCCTGAACACCAGTCGCCCTTTAATAAGGGGAGTATAAGGTATTTCTCCCACCTTTGCATACCTTCGTGGCATAGTGGTCAGCACGCTGGGCACGTATTCCAGAGGTCTGTGGTTCGAGTCCTGGTGAAGGCGTTGCTCATTTTTCAAAACTTCTGCTTCAAAAATACCTAATGTGTCTACAACTGTTTATATTTTACTTTTTATAACAAGTATGATATTTTCCTGAATAAAAGTATAGGGATCGGGAAGACTTATAATAGGTTAGATTTTTTAATTTTTACAAAATTGATTTTTTTTCAATTTTAAAATTCTGAAACATGAATGTTTTTTACAGCGCCTTTTGTTTTATTTTACAGCATCATTTGCTTAATCTTGATATTTCCAGCTGCTGGATCACTTCAGGTAATAATTTTTGCTTGTAAATTTATTCTATCTGGAAACACTTTCTGAAAGTTTCTGCATTTATGTTGTTGAATAATGCCAATTTAAGTTGTACTATGAAGCAAAATTGATTGACATTGGCTCAGATTGACGCTGATTGTAGGAAAAGGCTTATTGCATTTCTTTAAGAGTCCACCTTCCATAAGTCTTTCTACTTTGAAGAGCAGAAACCCATGTCAAATTGTCTCTGATGTTCCCTATCAGTATTATTTTGAGGTTGAATCTTCCAATGTTTCAGTAAATTCTACATGTTAAAACTAATACGTACTGCATATGAATATCATCAACAGTATTAATGCTTTAAATTTACAGCTAAAATTAATAGGCATTGTCTAAATGCAGAAACTGAGCCTGTATAAACAAAGCTAACAAGCAAAGCATGAAGAATGTAAACTATTTTGTATTATTATGGGGAGCATAAAGCATTATAGCATGTTAAACTGATATCTAACTTACTCTCTGATCATATGTATACTGTAGTCTGACATTTCAAACATTGGTTTAGAAATGCACAGTTGACGTGTTCAACTCTAGGCAATGCATGACTTTTCAGATTGTAGACAATATTCATCTATGTATATAGTAACAGATTTAGTCATAGCCAAGAGAAAATTTAAGTCATTTCAAAACCCATAGACACTACTACTTCTTCCCATGAAATTAGAACAAATGCGTTACAGGATCCAAAACAACAGATAAATTAAACAAAACCAGTTTGATGCATAGTATTATTTCCACACTCGAAAAGCTAACACCTGGAATAAACTTCCAGCAGCTTAGTAACATTTACATTAAAAATTTCAATTCACTTTGAAATTTGGAAGTTCAGTACATGCTCCTGTTACTAAAATGTGGCTTAAGACAGTTAGTAGAAGGCATCAAAAGTAATTTTCTACTGAAGTGTAGCCAGAAATTAAGGAAAGACATATAGCTAGAGTTATGGATCTTGCAGGTGAATGTGTTTGAAAAGTTAACCATATGAACAGTTTTAGAGAATGTATTTATTATAAAAGCTGAGATTGACAAGAGTATCCGGAGTTTTTCTCATCAGTGTAGCGAAAATTAGTGATGGATTTAAAGATTGCTATTACTTTAGACTAATGGAAGGCAAATAAGAGGAGATCCAACCGCATACGAATTAATTTGGCATCTGTGAAGAGCTGAAATAGCTACTTAGAAAAAATTTACAGGCTTCTGAACATGAGGGAGAAGTGTTCAAAGCCAATAAAGAAGTTGCTTTAAAGTTTAAGGAGAGAAGTCTTACTTACAATGCATAAGGAGACTAGTAATGCTAACAAGGAAGGAACTGAAACTTTTTCTAAAGTTTCAGAGGACGTCATCTGCAACAAATTTTCAACTGTGAGGAAACGAGGCTTTCCAGGAAAACAGTACATTATAAAAGTCTTCACAGAGAAGAAAAGGTTTCCAAGGCACAAGCCCCTTAAGATTTACTATCGTTTCTGCAGATTATGCAAGTGAAGATTTGAAAGGTACCAGTGTGACAATTTTGATCTGACCTTATAGTTAGAAAGTCTGCAAAGACAAAGTTTATGTTAAAAAAAACCCATCAATGTGATACAGAAGTTATCTGAAATTACTCAGAGACTTTCTTTCAACTCTATAGTGAAATCTGTGTATAACCTATAAGCATCTGCATGTTCAAGATGAATGCCAGTGTAATGAAGGAGGTGGTTTTCACAGCATGGTGTTCTAGCAGGAACTTATAACTGAATAAATGTCAGCCATTTGAGAGCAAAACTATAAGAATGCCCATAAGGAAAACTTCTAAGATGGCAGAGGAGACGATTAGGGGGTAAAGGCCTACTGCAACCAGAAGGTGCTTTTGAAAGTGAAGGAAAACGTCCAGGCCACAGCTAAACCATTACATTACTACCAAACTGATTTGAACGGATTAATAGTTCAGTGAAAATTCATCAGAAGCCAGTAAAGGCTTTAGACAAACTGAAACCTGTATTCCCTCCAAAACTCAGAGCTAGATGTACAAGAAGGTGAAGAATAGCTAAGTCTTCCATCTGCAATGAGGCCCAGCAGCAGCCGCGTGGTGAAATCGCTGAACATGGGTAGTTTCAACCTGGGTTTAATTCCAGGCAAATGAGCTAGCTGCATGGACGTTTTCATGGTTTCCCCAATGTGTAAAAAATAGCTTACTTTGAAAGAGAAAATATAGAAATCTCTTATTTTCATTGTGTTGCAGTGTATATTGAAGCTTCAAGTGTTTTTAATGATAATGATCATGGCTGGTGCACATGCTCTGATTTTTCCTTTTAGCAAAAACAGATCGCTGCGTATACTAGGCGAACAAAAGTGAAAAAATTACAGAAGGATATATATGAGCCAGTTTCCCTTAGAAAGTACTCCACGAAGGTATCTTTCCCCTTAGGCAGATAGCCCTTTTGTGCTTTGCCATAGTTAACTAAACGAAAATCCAAAACTATCTACAGTGAAAGACTGGATTTATTCAGACTGAATTGAAATGGAAAAACTGTGAGACTTTCTGTAGATCTTGTACATAAGTATTTTTTATAATGAATATGTTAGTAAATCCCTAACATTTCCGAAGTCCTGTGAATTTTTTTCTGAAGTTTCACAGTTTCAGAAGGGGTTTAAGAATACCTCAAAATTATTTCTGTGATGACTTGTGGTAAATAGCATCCTGCACACTGAATGTTTCATCTGACAAATACCCTAATAGAATAGATTGCATACATGAAAAATCATCATCTGCATGTGTATGCAAATGATGCAAAAGTTGTTCTTTTGTTTGGAAATAGTCTTCTTGAAGGTACTATGCATTTAAAGTCCTGTTCCAGTATGATATATGTAATTGAAATTAATAATCACCAAAGCTTAATTTTGTAGTCACTTTTGTAAATGATAATATTTCAGTAATAATTTCATATTGTCATACAGTCTCATCTATTTAGTGTTTCTCTTCAATTATTGATGATGGTTGTAACCGTTGAAATTTTAAATAAATTTTTTAGTACAGATATCTGTGGTCAATTGATTGAAGTTATTGAATATTTATGTAGTCTTGTTTTCTGTAAAAATGCTAGCTAAGCTGATTATTGTTTGAAATTTAAGTCCGATATAAACTGGTATTTTTCAGTATGAGGTATGTAGTTGATAAAAAAATTTAATGTTTTTGTAATAATTGAAAATATTTACTTATATTACATTGGTTCAGATTTGTTTTACAATATTCTGCTGGTGATGAGTTTTATTATTTGAAAAAAAAAATAAGTGTAAAACTTACGTATGTTTTGTATCGTTGGGAATTTAATATTAAGAGAGTTCATTGTTAATATAATGGTTTAAATTTTTCAAAAAATGTATGTCTGTGTGTGTGTATATATATATATTTATTTATATATCTTTTAAAGGCATTTTTAGGCACTACAGAAGAAGAAGTGATACTATCTGTTATTTTTTCTATTGTTTTGCTGTTTTTTCATATATATGGTGTTAACAAGATTATGAAACGGCAGTCTCCAGATGAATATATTCTTGCTGTCATTAACTTATATCTGCTACCATTTAAAGTATTTGGGTTCAACTGATTTGCCGTTTGCTATGCAAGTTTTATTACACATTGCTTTGAAATCGTTTTTGTGTATGATGTTCAGAGGATTGTGAAGTGCCAATCTCCTGATTAATGTATTCTTACTATTCTAAATCTATGTATACCATGTAAAGTTTTTACTTAATTAAGTGTAAGCTCCTTTTCTGAATCTTAATACATTTCGAAACTTATTTATAAGGGCATAACAACTTGTTTTTGTGCCCAAATGAATATCTGAAAATTTGATTAAAGCTTATTAAAAAAATCAGTTTAGCTTCTTATTTGTGTGAAATATTTATTTGGAAGTCTATAAATTAATCCATTTATTGAAATTTAAAATAATTATAAGAGGCATAACTTGTTTTTATGTCCAAACAAATATTTGAAAATTTTGTTAGTTTATTAAAAATCAATTTAGCTTCTTATTTGTGTAAAATATTTATTTGTAAGTTTATAAATTAATGTGTGTATTGAAACTTACTGAATGTGTGTATTGAAAAGTAATTATGCAGTTTTAATGTATTTTTTAAATGTTTTATAAAATTTATGGTTATTATTTTACATTTAATACCTGTAAACTTCTTAAATTTGAGGTTTCTTTCTCCACTAACATGGATAATCTTTTCTCCATAATAGCATGTAAACTATAATCATAACACAATCTGCATAATTTTGTGTAAGCTTTCATTTTCAAATATATTAAAATAGGCCTAAGTCAATTGTAACAATGTAGGCCTAAGCCAATGTCCTAGGTAATGTAGTCAATTGCCTAAGTCAAGCTCTTCTATGTGACATGTATCTGTTTTATGTCATTTGTCAGTGTAGTCAATATTTGTGAATTTAACATTGTACGATGCAAATATCCTGTGATAAAAATCATCACACAGCTAATACTGTGTTACAGATCATCCAGATTGCTTCATCTGCTTTACATTTATCATTAAAAAATTCTTTTAAAGTATTAATGTTTAGATCGGAAATAAAATTTAAATTGTTATATTTTTGGACTAAAGGCATGTTATGTAATTAAATTTTTAATGAAATGACAATGTTTTATTAAAATTCATTTTCATTGAAAATCTTTAGCCTATGCATATATAATTTGTGTTAAAATGCAACCTAAAAAATATGTGCCTTAATAATATTTGTGATATGATGTGATTTCTCTGTCCTTCATTATTTTATAATTTTTTGTGTCATATGTAAGTTAAATTTGCACCATTTACTAAGATATAAATTGATATAAAAGTTGCTGTACTTTTTTTGTGCGTCGGTGGTATTGTATATGAATTTAATAAACACATTTATGTATACTGTTTATCAAACACATTTCCAGAGTTACATAAATAGATACATTTTACAACATTTCTCAGTATAACATTTAGTTATTTTCTGCACATAAATTGAATAGAATATTTTGTTTTTATGTTTCATATTTAAACACTGAAACAAGTATCAATATATACATAATCACAGTAAAATTTTGGCGACCATTTTGAACAAAAATTATACAATGATGAAATTAACATATATAATTACGACACAGCTGATTACTCACTACATAATAGACTACATTTAACAACTGAGTACTGGTGCAATTGAAATATTATATTACGAATGTTGCTTTCTATTATTATTTTTCTGCAACGGCCAATTGTGTGTTGTTTGGAGGTATTTACAAAGTATATAAATATCTTTAATTATTGTGAATTTCAATTTTTGTATCTTTAGAAAAAGTTTCACACAAAGAACATGGAAACATTAAATCAAATTTTAAAACTTTGACTTAACTTCTTTTCAGTAGGGAGAGCATAGTAAAATACACCAATATCATTTTGAGAGAAATTTGGATTAAGGAAATATCTTGCGTAAAAGTTTTCATACTAAAACACGTCAAATTTTCTTGGATTTTTTTCGCACACTAAGTATTTATATTATACTTTTATTAACAACTGTTCTCTAAATGATATTTGAGTATAATAGTCACAATATATTTACTTAATACTATTAAATACAGTTGTTAAGATTTAATGTTACATTTGATACATACAGGACAGACATTAAACATTCAGGAAGATTACATATCCTGTCTTCAAGAATGTAAAGCAAAACATTATAAAACAAGTATAAATCTTTAACCAAATGGTTTTTTTTATTACAAAATCTCTTAATGAAATCGAATCTCGAAATATTTTTATCATTCAGTTATCTGCATTTTCTGAGTAGTCTTGGAATATGTATTTTGATGCGTATTTGTTTATATTTCCCCAAATATCATGAATTTTTTATAAGTAGAAATGCACCTGAGAAATAAACTTTCATGACCAAAACAAAACTATTTTAGTTATAAAAATTAACCAGCACACTTCCTTTAAAAATAAAAATAAATAAAAAACGTTCATGACTAGTGTTATTTCTGTAGAATAGTTCCTATGTTACATCTAAATATGTGTATGAAAATATGTTAAACACATTAGTGCTAAGCATATTAATCTTGTAAGAAATGACTGTTTCTTGTCAGGAAGGGAAAAAATAAATGATGTATGAAAGCATGTTGAATCTTCTTTGGCAAATTAACTGAATAACTGACATATTTATAAACTTTGATTTCAGAAGTCAAGAATTCGTAATATTTATCTAATTACTGAACCACTTTCATTTAGAACACTGTTAATATTTGGACCGATAATGAATAATTGCAATAATAGTACAGATTGAGTAATACAGAACAGTGATTGCAAAAGCTGTCACTTTAGATTGATAAATCTTGAATATACTTAAGGTATAAATCAAACAGTTTATTGATTGCATTCCAACTTGTGCTTAATTTTCTAAGCATATGTTGTTTTATCTGATACGAGTTATTTCAATAAATTCATTTCAATAAATTCGTATTACTTGCTTCTTAGCCCCCAAAAGGAGTGTAAAAATGCAATTAAAAAAATTCATTTAGTTTGATGAAAAAAGATTGTATTGTCTAATATGTTTTATCCTTTCTTTAAATATTTCATTTTAGGAATTTCAAAATGGCTGCTACGCATTTCTTTGTTAAAAGTGGCCGCCTTAGTTCTGTGAACTAATTCCAAACTGGTCTTAATTTTAAATAGAAGAAACTATCAAATGAAGCCCAAAGTTCTGTAGAAAGTATTTTTAAATAATTTAATATTTTATAGGCAAATATATAAAGGTAAATTCGACTTCGGATTTCTAATGCGATATGTAACTCATCAGTGTCACTGGTTTAGAACACAAAGCATGCTTTGATAAAATCTTTGAAAGGTTATTGAAGGGCAATAACCTATAGCTGCCATATGTTTATTTGACACAGATTTATACATTTCTATAGGTAGCTAGAACTTACATTTATAGTACGGGTTTTCAGGTGCTAAAACACTGATAAGAATAGTAGTGATTAGAAATTTCAGAATAGCAGATGTTGGTGAATATGGCTTAACATGTTAGCTTGTATAATAAATCATTGTCTGTTAATTTTAGTCACTAGCATAAGATTCATTCTAACAAAACATGTTTTAAAGCTTTAAATATCTGTTAAGGCTTGTAGATAGCAGAGATGCAAGTAAATTATCAAGCAATATTTAATCTCATTTATACAATGAATGTTTGTTTTCAGAGGAATCGTATTTTCATTTACATCTATTATCCTTTTTGCATGTTTAAATTTTTGACTAGCATTTTCAATTATTGGCAAAGTTATTACCTGTCCTAGAGCTTCTAGACTGTTTTTTTCCATGTGTCAAACAAAGTTTTCCATGTCAAACAAAAATTTGTTCGAGTTTCGAATTTGGTACAATTTCAGTTTTCATAATTTAATTATTTTTGCGGCATTTATCGCAAACTGCACTTAGTTGTGTGCTGTGCGTAATTATTTTTCTTCCACTGTATGCTTAACCAAAGGTTTTTAAAATAACTTAAGGGCCTCCCCCCATTAATATTTAAAATGGCATTTCCCCCTTCAGATTATTTTAGTCACTGTTGGTTTAAATTCTTCACCTAAATGTATGCCACTGCGTTACTTGTTTCCTTGGAGACTGTTTCATTGCCTTCCAGTGATTCAGGGCCAATCCTTTCACAGAAGAACCAATTACGACTTTTCCGATATGGCGACTTTTCCTTGCTCCAGAGCTATTGGGTGGTGATGTTGGACTGTCTGGTGAAGAAAGAGATTCATCTTGGGGATCACGGTGGCTAGCCACAACAAGGAAAACCACGTGGTCAAGCTGAGATGGTGGTACGTCGAATGTTAGTGATTCATTAAATACTGGGTTGGTTGTACCGTGTCTTGACGTTGTTTTCTTCTTTTTCAGTAGTTTGCCATTTTGCATTAGTAGAACACGTATGAATGGTGCTAAGAAATGGAAATGTATTTCATTATTATGAAATTTTCCAACCAGTAATACACACATACATCTCTAACAACACTTCGAATCAAAAATACGATGTATTAATGATAAAACGCTTTTTTTTTGTTACGAAATTTTATGATACCATAAAGGGTTAAAAAAATTGCAAGAAATTTCGCTTTTCATGTAATGTCTCTTTAAAAGCACTTCTGCCGTCACTCTTGTATTTAATTTGCATTTTATTTTTCTAAGACGCAGAAGTATGAAAATGTCAGCGTCATCGAAACAAACGTTGCTCTCATTGAAGCACTAGGCAAGCGAATGCGATTTTCACCCTGACTATGAAATCTTTCTGTTTTTACTGAATGGAACATTGTGCTATCCATCTGAAATATAAAATATTAAAATCTACTGTTTATTGATTAATATATCCTTTTAGGCCCTAGATTAATATTATGAAACCGCACTTTTAAACAATTTGCAACTTGTTCAATTTGCATGTTTCTTACATAAATCTTGCATATAAAATTATTAACAGCACCTTAAAATTATAGAGCGATTCCATCAAGCCCTTTGATATAATACAAAATTTCTAAATTATTGTTTATAATGACTCCAGTATATCAACACGTTTAAGATATATTCTTTAAAATTTGTTTTATATACTATACATGCTTGTGTTCGAAATTAAGGGAATAAATATGTTTTTTTTTTCGAATTCCATAATGCCATGAAATTTGGTGAGGATACAGAGTAATATAATACAGAAATTAATATCATACAACAATGAAAGTATGCACTCATGATCAGGAGAAATAGTCATGACAGCGTGAATATTCGACACTTATTTTGCGAAAAGACGCGTAAAGTGAGACTTAAGAGACGCAGATCGCTGTGGCGTCAAGCAGTTGAATCCTATAGCAGACGCACCCACTTCTGCACCAAAGCAGTTTTTAGATCCTGGATGTTTCTCGAAAGCCCTTGACGAATTACCACGTGTGTCTCTGGTTTTTAGATGAGTTCAAATCTGAAGATCTGCCTAACCAATCCATCCTCCAACATCTTCTCTTTGAAGATATTTGTTCAGAGGAGAGTTGTAAAAAGGAACTCAGTTCAAGTAAGATCTAGTGGGGGCAATCAAGGGGTCTCTGCCGAACACATAGATTCATGTGTTTCAGGCATGATTGCCTAAACCATGACACCTACGCCATCATAGTGGTCCCTTTCCTTGATGCTGGAGAATGATACCGAGTGCCATGTCTTCTCGAAATGGAAGTTCTGCCGAAAACCAGTGTCTAAACTGATATTGAAGATAACTTGCCCACGGAAGTTAGTCCAGGGCTGACGTTCTCTGTCACCATGCAAGACATGTTCTGTTGTGTGAAGGAGTAAGCGGGATGCAAACAGCGTATACAGAAAACTCTCTCATAAAGCTTTTGGGAAGCAGGAACCATTGTAACTAAGGTTCTAATGATAGCAGATAATTCTCTGTTGCTTGGCTGACAGAGCCAAATATCGATCTTCGTTGGGCTCTTGGAACTAGGCTTTCTTGAATTTGGATCCGGTCTTCTCAAACTTTCACCACAAACTGCTGATATTCACTTGGGGCTACACTCAGAGGCGTAGCTAGGGTAGACAACTGAAGATATTGTGCCTCTTTCTGTTTGCCAAAAATGAAGTGTTGCATTCTAAAATTTCGTAACATCAGTTTGGCGCCCCTGGATGCTGCACCTGGGGACAGATGTCCCTTCTTGCTAGAACTAGGAGCCGAACAATAAATGAACTTTTTTTATACCTACCGCTCTCGCAGCATTATCCACATTTACGAATGCATTTACTTGTTACTGAATTATTATTTGACCATATACTATCCAGTATCAGTTCATTATTTTTTTAGAAATTAGGAAAGAGCTTGTTTATTTTCTTAATTTTGGGCGTCAATGTATAATTATTTATATTGCTCTACAATTTTTCGCAATGCCGCCTAGTAGATCGGAGGTGTGTGTGTAACTCCCTTCCCCCATCGAGCAAAGTCTGAAAATGAAATTTATCAGCGGATGAGGAAACGGACTTCTTAAGAAATGAATTTAAAGACAAGGGTTACCCGGTCATTAAGTTGAAGCATTTTTCCAGGAGGACTACCAGTGAAAAATTCAGCCTTCCAACTTTCTTCGTACAAGATAAAATGTGTGAAAAAGCAAGCAGATCTATCATGAAAAACTCCTTCTGTGTCTTACCGTCAAAGTTAAGTACAGACAAGGGAAATATGCAAAAATCTGTTACAGATGTCAACGCTTCGGACTTGTGCAAACGGGCTGCAACGATCATTCTATATGTCTTTACTGCTCTCAGGACCATCTATCCTGCACTTGCAAGTTCCCGAAAGATGCCAAACCCAAATGCATTCAATGCAAATCCGATCATTTGTTTATTTCGACCAAATACCCCTTCCAACCGAGCAATAGAAGACAAAAACTGGCTTCTCTCGTTTAAGAGTTTTCAAGAGATAACTCCAAACTTCAGACATTCTTACTTCCGAAAATTCAACTCATACCGACTTCCTTTTTTGGGTAAATACTCAAGAAAATGGACCAAATTTTAGGTTTTAAGATCATCCCAGATTTAGGACTCCCTAATAGTTTGTGCAAAACATTTTAGAGACTGTAAATTTGTATTCTAGAGTCAGTTCACTGTTGCAAAAACTATGGACTTAGTGAAAGTTTCTGAAAACAAATTGTAAGTACTGAATTTCAACTTTTATGATGCATTTGATGGAGCAAGGTCATGTTACCTCATGTTAACTTTCTCCTCAAACCATACGACGATTTGCACATTTAGGACTTTTTCCCAAGCCATCAACAGGTAGCGCCACTTGCACGACATTAATTGCCATTAAAGTAAGCTCCATTTCCAAAAGTTACTGCTTTGATTATCAAGTTTTATGACACCCAACCCACAGTTTTCCTGAATTATGACCTACTCGATATTTCCTCAGGCCGACACAACCTTTCAGTCATTTTCCAGACATGACATCTTCTTCAGTGCCGAAGAAGTCACATTCTGTTTTCTCTCCTTTTAGATCCTTCGGAATGGAGAACTTCACTCATTCTGTGTAACGGTGTAAAACACGTGGGTGCTTGGGCACAGTGCCTATCTCATGTCGAACAAGACTTTAAAACTTCGATATCTTATGAAAACTATCTTAAAAGGGATAAGGACTTTTTAAAAATAAATTATTGAAAATGTAATAATTTTAAAAGCGACTGAAAATCAAATCAGTACGTGTAAATGAAAGGAGAAAGCTGCCTGGTGGCTAAACAAATAAAAGAATGTGCGACAGTGAAGAACCAGCAGTTTGAAATAACAGAATATTTACATAGAATACATAAGATATGAAAACCTGATACAATAGAATATAAAACAAAGGAATATACAAGTACATAGGTAGGGACTCATTACTTTTCCATTATTACAGATGGATTCAGGATAGCTATGGCCTGTTTTTAAAACTATCATTAGTATAATCATTGTTGTAAATTCTTATTTCTTGGCTTTTAATGATTCTCATTCTTGTATGAAAGCTTTTTGCCAAATTATAATAAAAAGTTCCGAGTTGAATGATTTTCAATTCTTCATGAATTCTGCTATTTCTAACATACCATGGCGAGTTTGTGATTTTCCGTAAAACACAGTTTTGTGCTGTCTGAAGTTGCTTTTTAAGTGAGTTGCATGAGAAAGCCCAGACTGGACATGCATAACACAGTATGGATTTATAAATAAGTAACTTGTTATCTATAGATAGAACTCTGTTTTGGGCAAGTAAGGGGCGGAGTTTGGCTTTACGCACCCGAAACTTCCGAATAATAAAGTATGGATGTAGGAACCGTATTTGTGAGAATCAGCCCAAGATGAGTGACTTGCTTAGCCCAGGGCAAAATAGTTCCATAAAATTTCAAATTCTTTCCAATTTTGTCTTTCATTGAGAACATGACAGCTGTGGTTTTATCCAGGTTAACTTGTATCTCCCATGTTTTGAGCCAGGGTTCTAGTGCAGGAATGTGGTCTGAAGGTGTTGAATTACTGAACTGAGAAATTTGAGCAAGGATCGTTTTGTCATCAGCTAACATTGCTAGTGTAGTGTTGGGTGTTAATGGAATGTCGTTCACATAAATGTTAAAATGCGTGGGGCCAAGTAATGACCCGTGTGGAACGCCTGCTAATATAGCTCAGCGAGTTGAGTAAGTGTCAGAGATGTGAACGACAAACTCTCTGTAGGTAGGATTTAATTATGTGGGTAATGTAATCTGAAAAAAACAGCTTGTGTATTTTGTATATGAGTGCGTCCAACCAAACACGATCGAAAGCCTTGGCTGTGTCTGGAAATGGTCCATCAGTGAATTTCTTCATGTGAATTCCTTCAGCAATATTAACAACCACCCTGTACAGTTGGTAAGAAGTACATAGATTGCTTCAAATTTCAAACTGCTGGGGTATTAGAATATTGTTCTCGTCCTGATGATCCCCGTGGGTCGACGCAGAAAATTCTGTAAAGCTACTGGCTAGGATCTGTATATAGGCAATATCGGTCATGGGGGTATAAAATTCATGAACCTGGCGGTTCCACAACTCGGGTTTGAATCGTTTATACGGATTGATCTCGGGGTGTTGGTGTAAGACCTAGAAGTGATGGTCCTGTAGCTCGGTGGGGGACGGCATTGAGTTTGCTATGTCCTGATGTGACGGGCAGCTCGTGCAGTACTGGCGGGAGCAATTTGACGACCAGTCAGATCATCAGGCGTTCACGTCGCGCCTCTCACCAGCGAGTGGTGACCCCTCGGGCCCGGCACGTCGGTGGGGATTTTTGGAGTAGTTTTAAGTCCGAGGCTAAGATTCGGAGCGGGACCCGGATCTCCAGACAAATAGAGTTGACCTCCAGCTGCCTGATAGGGGGTTTCTCAGTAGGGACCAGTCACCTTAAATGCATGAAAGAAGTACAAATTTATCTTGTCTTGCCCAAATGATCACATACTCTTGTTAAGATGACTGTTTCCATTAATTTTCTTAGGCAGGGGAGTAAGCTAATCGGTCTGTAGGAGTCAGACCAGCTGTCTGGTATATTCGGCTTCAGTGTGGGAGTTATAGATAACCTTCATGAAAGTACTGGCGTCGAAGTATCGTATTGAAGATTTTCCTTAACATGAAGATACGTATATACACACATGCATAATAATCAGTAAAGTTCATACTGCAGGGATGTCCAAAATCCATTTGCAATATGGAACTAAAACTGAGTCTAATATAGGTTATGGTCCCTTCCGACTCCCGTCAGATCACTCAGCGTGATGGCATACTAGACAAGGAGAAGATGAAGAATCCCTATGGCAGTCAATCCTACTTTTGTAGCAAGGAGATTTGCAAGGCGGTTCTCGGAACGGAATGGC
Organism: Stegodyphus mimosarum; assembly: GCA_000611955.2. Classification (NCBI taxonomy): domain Eukaryota; kingdom Metazoa; phylum Arthropoda; class Arachnida; order Araneae; family Eresidae; genus Stegodyphus; species Stegodyphus mimosarum. The sequence continues at coordinate 83,882 of KK112776.1, forward strand.
GACATGAAATTGCTCTCTCAATAGCGTTTCAGACATGGTCCATAGGATCAGTATCAGAAGATTTGGCTGGGAAATCTATGAGACGAATATCCTCTCTTTCCAGGTAATCGTCGACAGTTGAGCCCTATATGGACGAGCTTTGTCGTCCATTAACAGGAACCCTAGACCAACTGCGCCCCTGAAAAGTCTAATATAGGGCTCTAAGATGTCCTTTCTATACCTCATAGTTATCACAGAGCCTTTGTCAAACATATACAGGGGTGTGCGTCCGTTCAACAGAATGCCTGACCAAACAATGACACCTCCATCGCAGTAATGATCATTTTTTCTGATGAGGGAGAGTTCTTATCATATTCTAGGCTCTCTCCAGGTACAAGTACGACGAGAACCAATGTCCAGGCTGAATCTCGACTCATGAGTAAAAAGCATGGAGCTCCACTGGAGGTCTGGTACGCCTGTGGTCTGCCCCACTGTAAACTCGCTTCCTTGCGTGCTGCAGTAAGTGGGGCGCAAACAGCGGGTCTTCACAGCCCTATCTTATGAAACCTTTGGGCAGCTGTAGACCGTGACACTCGGGTTTCAGTTGCAGTAGACAGATCATGAGAAAGCTGTGAAGCTGCAGCAGTCCTGTGTCGCCGCGCTGAAGTGCCAAGGCAACACATATAACGATCTTGGTTGTGATCGTTATGGATCTTGGTTGACTTTGTCCAGGTCGTCTCGATATGGATCTTATGTCCTGAAACTGTTTCGACAAATTGCAGACGACGATTGACGTTGCATTGAGCTCTGAAACGTCCCGCACTTGTTCTTGGTATGTGCTCCAATCTGTTTACAATTCTTCATCTAATTTCATTATCAATGTGTTTGTGGCTAGTCATTTTACTTGATACTTTATAAAATTTACCCAGCTCTTGCGAGAAATACGGGAATGTCGTGAAGGAGTAGAGCGTATAAATCTCCGACAACCCATCGTGCGCTTATATCCTGGAGGACAATTACAGCTCCGCAGACGCGCACGTTTACGCTTACCTATTCGACTCTGATTATTTGCTTGATTCTTCGGCGGCATAATTAGTACCTTTGCTTCAATACTTTCAGGGATACTCGAGCATTGAATTCCCAGACATTTTCATTGCACCTTAATTGTCCCATTTTCCTAGATTTGGCAAAGTTATAATCCAGTGTCCCCATTCAGCTCATATAGATTTTTACTTCTATTCCTAACATGATACTTTCCTGGGTGATATTTTCCCCTTTGTCAGTTGACAGTACTAAATGAGTTGATAGTTTACATTTCAGGACATTTTAAATGAAGAGAATTTTTTTTCGCTTAAAAGTGTCTTTAACAGAATATTATAATCTACCAACATCTACCAAGATCAATTGTTTTATATGTTTTCTTTCAGGAATGGAACCACCATCAGGCAACCAATTATGGCCCAATACGGAAAGTTATTTGTCTTTGGCTGCCTTCATAGCAGATTTCTTAAGGAACTACCTCTATTTTCCAATTTTTTTCTAAAACAGCAAATTAAGTTTAACTAACTCTCAAAAGTGCACACCGGTTTTGATCAGAAAAGGATCTCGTCGTGACGTTTTGAGCACTTTCAGGTATGACATGTTTACATTAACACTACTTAAGATTCTAATCATGCAAGGCAACACAAATAATTGACACCGATGATTCTTGGCATATAGAACCGTATAAATACTTACCGAAAGTCTCAATATCATCAGCTGTTACTCTTAAGTTGTGTGCTTTTACCAAATTGAAAGTCAGTCTTTCAGCTGTCGGTAAGTAGCTCAGTCCAAAAAGAATCTCTCCGTTTTCCTATTAAAATATTAAAAAATGAATTTTAAAATTCTATTTATTTATCTCAGTATAATGCTGATAGGTCTATTTGCAATGACGTATGCATAGATGTTTGAATATTGGGGAAATCTGTGAAGCTAACTGTTATTTTATTTTGATGTGAATGGAAATGTACAACATCAGGCAAAAGAGCGTAATCGGAGTCCGTAAATAATTTTGCTCAACTTTCCGATTTTCAATAAACTAACAGTCAAATAAGGTTTAAGAGCTTTAACAGAAGGTCTCTATGAATCAATCATTGCTGAAAGCGCATGCTTGAGATTCACTTTTATTCTGATGAACTCTGAAGGAATAATTAACGCTTTCAATGGATTTCTTTCTTTCTTTTCCCTCCCAGTTGCGTTTAATGAATATTTTGTATCTTAATATTATGTTTTATATTTATTATTGAGGTTATATTAATTGCTAATAAAAATAAATAAACCACTGTGGCGCAGTTTCAACAATTTTACTCAAATCTGGCAGGTAGTGGAAGTAAAGGTAATCTGATGATTTACGGTCGATGTGAAACGTGAGAAATTATTATCGCCTTATCAACTAGTAGATTTCTAATTAACATGCCTAACGTATTTCTGCGAATATTGGCTTTACAGCTGAATAGGTAAAAGAATTAGGATTACAAAGGATTACAGTCTGATTTTAGCCCTGAGAATCAGAATAAGAGAGAATGATAGATATACAGTATTCACTATCTTTTAACGAGGGATAATACATTTCTGAAAATCCTCTTAAAAGTTACTTTATATAAAACTTTACATTTTTATACTGAATAAAGAATTATAAAACTGGCCAAAATGATTCTAAATAAAATTAAAGATCTTGCATAATCTGAAATACATTGAAAATAATTTCTCCAAAAATATACTATATGTCTTTAATCATAATTGTAGCAAAACAGTCTGTCTAAAAAACTTAAAAATTCTGTAAACGATAATCTTATTTATTATAGTAAACTTTCCATTTGCATGATTCGAATGCATATTGAGAGAAAGAAGATGTACTGATTTCATAGGAAATGCATTTGTATCATTTTCTTCACCAATAATATTTTCACAACTTTTTACACAAGAGAAACATAATTTCGCTACTAATTTCCGAAGCTGAAAACTAATGTAATATACACACATTAGCCTATGAATTAGAAACCCAAGATCGATATTTTATTGGACCACCTTTTGCACGGATAACTGCTGTGATTAGTTTGGGCATCGAGTCTACATGCTTCAGGAGCGCATTTACGTCCAGAGAATACCATGCATTGGCTATGCAGCTTTTTAGATTTTATAAACTAGATAGAAGAGAAGAGGGCTGTCGGATGCGTCTTTCCACCATATCCCACACATTTTCTATGGGATTAAGCTCCGGGCTATGCGGTGGCTAAGGAAGGTGTTGGAAGTCAGACTGATATTCAGCGAAACAATTTCGAACACTTCTGGCACGCTGTATAGTTGCATTATCGTACCTAAAGTATCCGTCGCCGTCAGACTAAAAATGCAACATAGCAGGGTGCACTTGATCTGACAGTATATCTAGATAGCTCCTGGCTGTTTGTTTACCCTCGAGGAACACCAGGGCACCACTTCCATGCCAGCAGAACATGATCCATATTATGATACTCTCATCAGTCTCTCGCACAGTGCGAGTAAAGCAAGATGGATTCATGGCTTCATGGGGTTCTCGCCAAATTCGACGTCTTCGATAAGTGTAAAATAAGGTGTAACGTGATTTATCCGACAGCATTACCTGTTTCCAATACTGAGACGTCCAGTGTCTTCTTTCCCGACACCATTGCAGACGAAACCCGTCTATGCATTCCTATTTTCTGCAATTCTCTGCGCATGGTGCGAGCTGAAATCTGTTGGGAAGAGCCTTGGTTGACGATCTGTGTCAGTTGAAGCTGAGTAGAATCCCTATTCTGCCGTACAATTCGTGCCGATCACTCTCTTAGAAAACTGTGCTCGAACCGCAGTTACGTCTTCTAGAGAAGGACTGTATGTTCTGATTCCAACATTTGAAAATTTTGGTATGGCTGCTTTTGAAAACGCAGTGATATTTGATGTCTTCGAAGTCGAGGCTGCTGCTAAACGAGCGCCAACAATAAGCCCTTTTTCGAATGCCGAAAGATCTGTCGTTTTTTCAATTTTACTTCACTCATCGTGAAAAGCACTCTTACACCTTACTTATAGCATTCTAAGCACGCGTAACCCACGCCATTTAAAAAAATTGCATACTTCCTCCCTAGCACTCATTCAAATGAAAATCTCAAAGATTTCTATTTTATTGACCAGTGTGTGTATTATTTTCTAGAAACCTTGAATGAACTCGTATAAGGGATTAGATATTAAGAAAAGTGCAATTAGTTGGTTTTGAATCTGTAAGCAAATTTATACGAGTAAGCGAGAAAGAATAATTATTAAGTATAAATGAAATGGACATAAAAAAAACCCCCTCAAAGTTACTGTTTCGTAGACAATTTATGTTATATCATTATTGTTGAGTTCAGAATCTTTTTCTCATTTTGTAAATTGGAGTAATTTACCTTTCTTGGTTCCAAGAAATTCAATGTAGTAATATTTTCTTCACCATTTCGACTGAAAGGTAGCTCTCGAAGAGGAATGGTCACTTCTCCAAGTTCAGAATCATTGGCGTACTTTTCGTCATCAAATACAGAGATCTTCAAGGAATCTTCTCTAAGGTCTGATTTGCTAACTTCCATGATAAACGTCTCCTTAAAAATTGGGTGTTGCGTCTTTTTCTTCGAAGTGGTTCGAAATTCGTAAAGCATTGAAGAGCTACATTTTGACCATCTTTTTCTACCTTTATCTCGAAATAATTGAAGTGTAAGGTATGGATCACATGTTCCTCCGTAAGATCTTGGGGGTAGATCCTGAGCTTCCTAAAAGAGAAAGAAATGTCAGAAACCTATTCAGATTTTGTGTGTTTGATGTAAAATAACCGAATAAAATTTTTCATTTATGAGGTTCTCAACCGGGGATATCCCCCTAGGGAGGAATTGCCCCTAGTTTTAGGGGAATGTGGTTTGCCTTTTATTTAGCTGTTAAGTATTTAGTTCTTGCTTATGAATATAAGAAACTTACTTTTATTCAAGTTTTAGTATTTATCAACATTTCCTATATTTTATGTTGTTTAATTTATAAATACGTTAACAAATAATCTAAATCTAAATAAACGTATATATATATATATATGTAAGATATAACAAAATACGGTAACTGCTTTAAAAAATAATTGGCAATCTCAAAATTAACATTCTAAATTTGGTGCTCTTCCCCTAAATTCATCCTTTCTCCTAAATTCGAGACTATTCCAAATTACATAACGCTGCTTGAAAAATGGAATTAATTCCAAAATTAACCAATCACACATAAGGTGTACTTTGTGCACCTATTTTGCACAAATAGCTAATAACTTCGAAGTCTCTCTCTCTTTCGCCTGAGTGCTAACAACTTTTCGCTCAGCCTCAGCTAGCTGTTCGCTATTAATTAAAATGTAATTGCATATTTAAAATTACGAGGAGCATTTTGCTCCCTAGTCTTCTACACGTATGTATTAAGAAATTTGTCATTCAAGAATAAATGATGTTTAGTTATCAAGCTGGTCGTGCTTCTAAAATTCCATCCGATTATCTATTACGCCATAATGTCCAGTCGTCTACGAGCAGTTTTTTCGTCTATGACTAAACGGGAATTGTTTTCATCTTCTTGTATTATGTAGTATTGCACCATATTATTATATTTTTATATTGAATTTTGGGGTATTAAGTATGCGTATGTATAATAAGAAGAATGTATTTAATTAACCGTAAAATTGTATATTTTAATCCACTGAATATCAAAGTTAATTTCATTGAAAATGACTTTAACTAAATATGAAAATTATATTTTACTGAATATGAAAATAACTTCAAAATTATATTTTACTGAATATGAAAATAACTCGAAAAATATATTTTACTGAATATGAAAGTATATGAAAGTTTACAATTCAATATATACTACAATGGAAATGTATTCATCAATAGAAATTTGACAGACTTTTAGTGAACATTTACTTTATGAAAAACTCGTGGACATTTACTTTGAAAGACTTTTAGTGAATTACGAACATTTACCTGGTGAAATTATTGTAGTCAACAGTAATTTTACAAACGTTTCATTCAACATTCAAAGAGATTTTGGACATTTTTTCAAAATGAACTAAAAGGCATTTTGAAAACTATATTTATCTTGATTTATTAATTAATTTATTTAGAAATTATATTGTTATTGCAATAATTGTAAATTAGTTGTTTAAGTTTTACATAATCTATGTATGAGAAATGTCATGAATAACGACAAGGTATACGCAAGCCTAACGGCTATGTCCTTGGTGCTTCTTCATGTCTTTCTTCATATACTAAAATCTCTGTTGCTTCGCTAATACTTTTCTCCCACTCTGCTCTCCCGACCTTTCTTTTGGAGGGGGGTGTATGTATAAGCAAATACCAAAGCTGCTTTAAAAAATAATTGGCGACCTCAAAATTAACATTCTAAATTTGGTGCTCTACCCCTACATTCATCCTTTCTCCCAAATTCGAGATCATTCCAAATTACATAACGCTGCTTGAAAAATGGAACTAAAACCCAAAATTAACCAATCACAGATTTGGTATTTAACTATCAAGCTGATGTAATAAGCTTGATGTTTAACTATCAAGCTGGTCATGCTTGTAAAATTCCATCCGATCATCCATTACGCAATAATGTCCAGCAGACATCTACACAACAGCTGTTTTCGGCCATGACTAAACGTGAATTGGTTTTATCTTTCGCCAAAAGTACAATTATGACATCTATCTGTCTATCTGTATATATTTATCTAACTATGAACTATTTTTAACATTTTTTTAAAAAAAAGATTATCATATCTTAGAAAAAAAATTGGAAACGGAATTAAAATTGTTACTAGGCAAAGGGAGCAAGTCGCAGATATGAGTCCATTTTTACTTTTTGCAATTTTTAAAAAAAATTTTCATTTTATTTTAAATATCTTTTGTAAGAAACTTCTTCCATTAACAGCAATTTGAGAATCCGCAGTTGCTCATAATTCCTCTTCATTTACTAAATGACAATGTTTATAGGACTAATTCGCCGGTTCTTCATACATTATTAATTTGAATAATGTTTTCTAATATTTTGTGTACAGTGTTTTAAGGTTTTTATCTTTTTACGAGTGTTTTTATGTAACTTTGCTTTTGAAGTAATTTTTTTTTGTATTATTTAAAAAATATTTCAGTCTTACTAATCCAGACACGTCGGGATAGTTTCTTGTCATTTTGAGCTATATAGAAATATTGTTTAACAATTTTAGAAAAATTAGTTAGTAGCAGTATGGATCTCTAAGTGTAGAAAGAACGAAACGTGTACTTTTGTTACTTACAGAGCCATAAAATAGGTTTTCGAATAACTACTGTATGATTTAGTAATCAATCTTAATTACAATGTTCTAATGAAGTTCAATGTTTTAAAATAATTAACGGCGTTAAATTTTAAAATAATTAACGACTTGCCATTTGCATGCATTACCTCTTAGGTATTTCATTGTAACAAAACTTACAACATACTTATTGCTCACTTAAGTTTGATGATAAGGGCACTTCAAACCCTGTATAAAATTTATATTTTATTTCAAATATTATGTGAAAGGTTGTAGAGTACCAATTGATGATTGTAAAAGGGTTTCAGACTGTAAGACAATTAATTGCATGAAGGAGATCCAAGATCCAAGGTTGTAGAAGTGTGAGTTTTTTAAAAAGAAAGGCTAGGTTTATTCCCAGCTTTTTTCCTCAACAAAATAACTCTTACATGTTATTTAATTTAAAATTATCTTTTCTCCTTAAACGTTTTGGGGCGTTTTATGCATCTAGTTTACCAAGGATGAAATTATCTCAAAAATCCAGATAAAAAAAGAATACTTCAGATTAATTCATGAAACCGCACAGCATGCGCAGTGGTTAAATTGTTTAATTTTCCTAACTTCTTATAAAAATTTAGTGGCATTCAATGTAAATTAGAAGTGCATAATGCTTGAATGACAAACATTTACAGATACTATACCTTCAGGACTACAATTAATTCCCCGAGATTAGCACCATCAGGCATGCGGCACCAGACACTAAATGTCACTTGTCCATAATTGGCATCTTGTTCATTATCACTGATAGGAGCATCAACTGAAGGTTCACTCTGCACAACAAAAACAGAAATATCTTTAAGTTCAAACGTAAAAAGTAAGTTGTCTTGAAATGACGTCTCCTGTAATGGGAAAGAAACGGACTTCGGGTTTTTAAACCAGTGATATTACTTACCATGCAGGTTTTATTTATTTTGCCTGTGTGAATGTTCCTTTCTAGCGGACGAAATTTATTTCTGTACTTCTTAAGATAAAAGAAAACTAAGAGCAATATAGTAGCAGTAGTAGATATTCGAAGCCTCTTTTTTTTTGTTGTTGTCGTGTCTATGATAAAGCCTATTCAAATAGTGACAGCCCTGGCAATCTGCAAAATGTTATGATCATAGAGGTTAGGTCTCTTAATCAAGGCACCAATTTTTACCAATTCAGCAAGGATGTCCAGAGAATCAAAAATCTGTGCAGTGTTTAGTTCTGTGTCCGGACAGTTATCATTGTTACATAGAAAAAAATGTTAACATTACTTTTAAATTTAACTGCCTGCATACTCACCCTCCCTTGGTGCCGCGACTGAAAAAAAAATAGAAAACTACCAAAGCTCAAAAACTCTCATAAAAATAACTGAACTCTTTTAGAGACTGATGATTGTAAAACTACTTTTTTAAGTTAGATTAAATTTACATAAATCCTCACACAGTAGTACAATAGATTATCATTTTACTCTCGACTCTTAAGGTCAATAAAGAAATGAAAATATACTCCCTGGTGTTTCGGTAAAAAAATCAAAAATTTATTTTTACAATGAAATAGTAAAATAAGAATCATTTTCTAATTCTGAAAATGCTTTCTCTCTCTAAACTAAAACTATATCAGCTCTGCTTCCTGAAAATTTCAATACAACTTTAGAGATAGCCACAAACACCTTTTATTTAAAAACAACACAGAACACGCCAGGGAAAAATAAATCTCACACCATGAAGTCAAAATACCAGTTCAGTTAAATTAATTAATCTGATCATATAGTTATAAACACAAATAATTCTCCTACTACCCGCAATAAGCTACTCAGGTTCGAATGGAAAGTTTAACCATGTTTTCGGAAAGGACTACATGGGTGACCTACAGTAGACCACAAAATAAAACTTAAAAAAAAAAAAACATAAATAATGAATCAGTAAAAACATTTACTTCATATTCAAAAAGATTATCAATTCTGAATAGCTGGCCAGACTACCCCTACAAAACATTTTCTAAAAATTACTCATAATTTTTCATTTGACAATCTGTATAACAATCAATATTATACCCCAAATTATTAGTTATGTACTTTACAATAATTGCGTAATTATCGCTGAACAATACTCAAGTAGTTTCAAACAATTTTTCAGTCTTTAAATATTTCCAAATCCTACCAAAATCTTAATGAAACACATTACCATTACTATTATTTTAAATAGTTACTCAAGAATTTAAAATCACATATAAAGTTAACTTTAGAAGAATTCAATTTTCCTTCACCTATGACACCTCAGTATATTTATCTTCGGACATATAAAAATTAACTAAACTACTTGATAGGATCTCACATTTATTCTCCCTTAATTAAATTTTAAGTGATGGCTATGACAATTAAACATTTAAAAAATAAAATTCACTTCCTCAAATTAGTTAAATCACTAGTAATAAACTAAACGACAGGAAAAAAAATCAGTCACAGAAGCCGCATACACAACTATCTGTGGGACCCGAGGAGCTGTCGGACCATTTATTGAAATCGTCGAAAACAATATACGACCAAAACTTCCTGTCAAAAGACCAATCTAAAAGTCTGTTCTATAGCACCAAAGGTGGAATTATTCCAACGGTGAAATAATTCCTTCCAACGGTGGAATACTTTCCATAATCCACCACCGTACTCAGTCTAGGAGCAGCCTTTTCTTTCGAAGTTCCACGATGAGGATGACGGCAGGAATAATACAAACGGCGTTGTCGACACATCTTCTAGTATATTCTCAACAGTAATCTGGAGTTTCATCTCGAGCTTTCGAATTCATTTTTTGGCTAGAGGAAACACATCAGAGACGAAATCAAATTCACAAAGTTTGAGAGTTGGACCTAAACTCAGATTTTTTGTCATATTCGGAGACGATGATACGATGGGAGCCCATAACGCTCTCGAACTGGTCCTCGCACCGGTAATAACTTTTAACCGCAAACCGTAAACCGCGGTCGGCTGCCCCCCAGAGCCGCCGAGATAACTCCGCTCCCTCCTCTCAGAAAACTTGAAAAAGTCTCGAAAATCTGCAAAAACCTCCTTTTCGCCTCTAGTGCAACCAATTTTTAAAATCTCGTGACGCTCAAAATGTGGACCGCCTCTATAATCACCATTGGCTCAAAATATCAATAAAATTAAAATTAACCAATCCAACACAAAACAGTAACCCTCTCTGACCAACTAGAACAAGAACCATAAATACTAACCAAAATTGGAAGAAAATTAGTCTCCCCTTTTACAGTGACGTACCCCTTTTTCCTACGCAACACCAGAAATATTTACATCGTAATTCAGTTAAAGTTGCGACACCAGTAGGTAATAAACAAATCACAAGTTTCCCTTCAGAAAACCCAAAAATACTTTCAACCCATAATTCTATCAAGTAGCGCCGCCGTTAGAGCTATTCGCCTTCGAACGAGCAAAACACGTGTTCAACCCCGAAAGATAAGGGGACGAAAAATGCAGCTGGGTGCCGACCTTTGACCCTGGTTCACGGGAAGTTCTCGGTCCGTGAGAACGAAAAAACCCGCCTATTACAATACAAGACATTTCTCTAGCTTGAAAAGAGCTTTACCCAAATCAAATGAAAGACGTTTAAACAATACTATATTTTAAAAATTAAATCTCAAATTTGAACATTAAAATTTCAGTAATCACTGTAATTAATAAAATCACTAAGCACTGTAAATAATACTTAACAAATCCGCACAACATCTCAGTTCCCGTAGGTTTTCCTACCCGCTTTGTCAATTTTCAATCCTCTGTGATGGCCAATTCTAAGTCTGACAATAGTTTTAGTTATAGGTTTATCTCCAACGGATGTTATGGAGCTGGCGCTTTATGTGATGTTATGGAGCTGGTGATTTACTAGAATTGAAAGTTCATTCAATCTGTATTTGGCCATGGCATTTGTGTCCGAAAGGGTGACGTCTGCATTATTATTATTGTTGAGATTTTTTGCCAGTTTATCTTCTGCTTTCCCGTTATTTGTGATGCTGACGTGAGCTGACAACATTGAAGAATGCAGACCTTATTTAACTTTTGAAGCTCATTTAGGCGTAAGTGGATCTCTTTGGTGATCTGGGAGCTTTCATCCAGGATTTCCTGTAGAGCTGATTTTGAGTAGCATAACACAACGATTCCTTTTGCTTGCTCGAAAATGGGAAGGGATACATGTCAAGTGCCTTCACTATTGCCAGAAGCTCGGAAGTGAAATTAGAGACTATAGCTCCAGCGTTGTGTTGATAAGTAGTATCACCGGGGGTAGTCAGAAATACTCCAGAACCTCCATTATTGATTGTAGTATCTGATGAACTATTTGTATAAGTGTTCACAAAGTCCTTTTTTGGATTCTGTTCAACGGTCTTGATACCGTTTGTTTTAATGATATCAATCAATTCTTTTTTATTGCGGGGCTGTAGTAGGTTGAGTACTATTACAGAGTTCATAGAAAGCCTGGAAGGAAATGTTGGCTCTTGAAAGATGGAAAATTTGTTGTGATCAAGGCCGAAAACTACTCTAGTATCTTCGTCAAATTGTATAGGAGATGACATTTCAGTCTAGTGCTGCCATTATCATTTTCAAAGGTTTTCCTTGCGATGTGTTCTGGTACACAGCTTCTTGCCTTGTTTGTAAATTTCATTACATTATCTCCTTTTCTCGAGGCTTTCGAGACCATATTTCTGAATTATTTCTAAAGTATTGGTGGAAGACATTGCACCGGTAATGAGTTTTGCGGCCTTTGCCTAGGCACTTTCTAATTTTCCCAAGACAGCTGTGGAAGCATTAGCCCAAATGGGAGAAGTATACTGCACGGTTGATCTAATTAGTGAGGTGTATGTTGTTTTAAGTATCCAGGGAAAAGCTCCCCATTTTGTTCCGCAAAGACGTTTAATGATTTTTATTCTTTTCAAAACTCTGTCAGCACGGATTTTGACATGCTGAGTGAATCTGAATTCTGCATCTAAGCTGATTCCCAAGTATTTTGAGCATGATGTCTTTATGCCTTCAATGTATAATTTTAGACACATTTAGAATAATATAGACACAGGCAGTAGTCTTTTCAGCATTAATCTTAAGTTTTAAGCTCTGCGTCCACCTAACGATTCCATTTATGGATTTCTGGAGGATAGGATTAAGGATTTTCTGGATTTTCTGGTTCCATCATTCATGCATATTCCT
>KK112776.1:96528-162001 GCA_000611955.2 Stegodyphus mimosarum
CCTGCTGGAGAGCCAGATTGCGATGTCATCTGCATGGCAGGCCATTTTAGTGTCTTTTTGAAGGTTAGGGTGAATGTCGTTCACATATAAAAGGAAGAGAAAGGGACTCAAAACAGAACCCCGAGGAACACCTGCAAGGATTTTCTTGCTCTTGGATAAACATCCATTGTAACGTACTTTAAGTTTTACGTCCTTCAAGAAATCATTTATCCAGATAACGGCATTTCCTCCAGTACCATAATGATGTATAAGTTTTATAAGTTTCTGGCTCCATACTCTATCAAATGCAAAGGATATATCAAGAAAAATAGCAGCGATCCTTTTAGGTAGTCCCTGTCGGAAACCATCGATGATAGATTGACAGAGATTGAATAATTGGTCTTTAGTGAAATGTTGTTTTCTGCAGGCTGTCTGATAGAAACTTATCTTCTTTTTTATGAAGACTTCCATAACTCTGGAATAGATAATTTGTTCCATCACCTTGCATAGGATACTTGTGAGAGCAGCCTATAGTTCTTGCATTCAGTGGCTGATTTATTTGGTTTGAATAGAGGTTCACCTCTTTTTTAAAATTCGTATAGCATATCCTCCCTTCAAAAGCCTTTTTAACCTTAAACTATTTTATTCCTTTTTGTAGAAACTGCTTTCCAATAATTTACTGTATAATTAGGAGCATAGGAGAACATCTATTATAATTCGTTTTACGTTTTAAACCAAATTACATTTCTCCTAAATAAGATTCCATGACTGTTAAAAAGCTTGATATATATATTTTATAGTATAATTCTTTTAAGTATGTAACTTTTTTAATCTGTTATGAGCCGTGTAGGATCTAAAAAACATAAAAACATTTAATTGCGATTTTGTACTTTTCCTGTATATTATGTTAAAGCTAAATTTTAAGTAGCTATGAAATGTGGTAATTACCCAAAGGCAAGAAGAGAAAGATGGTTAAACACACTCGTGTCTAAATTAAGGCAATTTGTACATTATATGGAATTTCTAAAAACCTAATGGACACATTTTAATGAAATTTAGTATGAATATACCTTTACAACACAGAAAGAAATGTGCCACTCAAAAGTCATTTGATGTACGCATGATTATCAATATGAGTATGATTATAAGTCGAACGATGGCCAAAATCCACGTTGTGCTATCGAATCGAAAATTATTCCAATATGGGGTATGGTCCCCTCTCACAGCTAGGCAGGTCGCACAGCGTGGCCGTATACTAAACAGAAGGCAGCAGAGGGGCCTCTGTCGCAGTCGATCCCATTCTTGCTGCAAGGCAGTTTTCAACTCCGAGATGGTTCTAGGAGGACGACAGCGAGATAAAATTTCCTTCCAAGAGCGTTCCAGACATGCGTCAGAAGATCTGGTTGCTCAGTACACGCGACAAAAATCCTCACTTTCCAGGTAATCATCGAACAGCTGACCACCTATGTCAAACAATTGACCACCTAATCGTCGACCACCTATGTGGACGAGCATTATCGCCCATTAACAAAACCCAGGACAAACTGCGCCCCAGGAAAGTCGAACCTCTCTATATCTCATTAGCAGTCAGGGAGCTTTGTCAAATACACTGAGGGGTGTGCGGCGGTCCTGCGCAATGCTTTTCCAAACTATTACACCTCCACCATCGTAACGATCCTTTTCCCTAATGGGAGAGGGACGGTATTGTGTTTCAAGCTCTGTCCAGATATACGTACACCGAGAATCAGTGTCCATGCTGAATCATAAACTCATAAGCACAGTGCTCCACTGGAGTCTGGCTAAGATGCATGCTGTCTAGACAATGCTAAACGCGCCTTCGCGCCCTCTTGTGTGCTTCAGTCTGCAGGGGGCAAACAGCGAGTCTTCAAGCATACAACTGTATCTCGTGAAACCTATGGGCAACCTTAAAACTTGAGTTCCAGTGGCTGCATGCAGCTCATATGAGAGTTGTGAAACTGTAGAGTTCTGTGTAACGGAGATGAAAGTGCCAAATAACGATCCTCTTCGTCGTTGTGGATCTTAGTCGACCTTTTCCAGGTTTTCTCGATATGAATCCATTCTCTTGAAACCATTTCTACAAATTGCAGACGACAGTGGGCGTTACATTTAGCTCTGAAGGTACCTGAAATAGTGATTGGCCTTCCTCCAAACTATCAACAATTCTCCATCTCTTTCCGTCACCGATATGTTTGAGGTACTCATTTTCACCTTATACTTTATAAAATTTACCCAACCCTTGCGAGAAATGTAGCGAATGTCGTAAAGAGGGTAGAAGCATACAAATCGCCGAAAGCCCTTCGTGCGCTCATATACCCTTTATAAACACAACTCCCCAGACGCGCTCGTGTACGTTTACGTATTGTAGTCTGAATATTTGCATAATACTTCGGCGGCATAATTAGTATTTTTGGTTCATTGCTTTTCGTAAAAATAGACATAATTTGCAGATTATGTTAATAATCTTGCAGATTATGCACATGAATGTAGTTAGCTTTAAGTGAGGGATTAGCTGAAATGAGAACTTAACAGAATTAACAGGAAAAGTTAAGTAACATATCTTGCCGATTCTTGGTGAAGTTAATGTAAACACAGTTGTTTGGAACTTTAATTTTATGCGTATAACTTAGATCTGTAGTAATTTCTATTTAGTGTCAGATTAATAAACTCCAAGTAAAAAATTACACTATTTCGCTTATAATATTATATATTTGTTTAATTATATGATGTGTGAAGCGATAACTGGATAAAAATTAGTAAGGGTTGGGATGAATAGCAAATGTCAGTAATTAAGCCCGTACAAGTTCACAATAAATGTTTCACCTGGGTATACTAGCTGGCTTTAAACCCGATATCTTTAAAAGTTATAGTAGAAGCCGCTTAATTTGATCGCGGTTAATGTTATCATTGCTATATTGTTATCGAATTTCTGAAATCTCGCCCGTTTATATATCAAAGCATGGAAAATACACTGGTGAAATAAATTAAGAGAATTTGCATATTTTATCAAATTGCATGAAAAGAACTGAACTGAAAGAAAAACCACTGTTTCTAGATAAAAAGGCAAATCTTGCACGCCAAATAGGTAAGCGTACACGTGTGTGTAGGCGGAGTCAGCAGAAAAACAGGCTTTATAAGCGTGTGGAGGGTAAGACGAGTTGCATTACCAAAAGTGCGCACTTTTCCTTGCTTAATTCTGTATTTTATTTCAGAACCACCAGCTCGTTCGGCTTTCTGCACATTTAATTATAATTACCACTGCTGAGGTAGAGACTTTAATTTGTAAATATTGTATATATCTTCTTTTATTTTTTATTCTAGTGAGCATCTGCTCCATTTAAGCTTATCATAAAAAAACTATTATTAATTTAATGTAAGCTATTTTTTGTATACATATTGTTAGAAACCTACTAATGATATTCAATGAGGGGTAGGGCCTTCGGCCCAGGCACCCTGGTGCCATCACCATGCGACTCGAACCTCGACGAGTTGCATTCGCAAGCCCACCTCGACGAATTTCTTGGTGTTATCTTGAGACAATCAGTTAAATTCATATCGGAACAGTAAAAATGAGTAACCACCAGCGTTTAGATGATGGAATGAGGTGGCGAATTGTGGAGAGGCTAGAGGCAGGCCAATCGCAAGTCCAGATATGCAGAAAGTTTAATGTAACGTTCAGTGTCGTGTGTAAGCTATGGAAACAGTTCCAGGATACTGGATCTATCGAGAAAAAGCCTGAGCAAGGTCATCCAAGAGCCGCGACGGCCAGAGAAGATCGCTATTTGTCCATTTTAGCGAGGCGTGACGGAGGGGTTACAGCTTCTCAGCTCTCTCGGGACCTGTGTGCAGCCACAGGAATCCGTGTAACAGGGGTGACTGTTTCCAAAAGACTGAATGAGAGAGGGCTGTTTGCGTCCCGCTCACGTCTACGGACAGGAGAGTCCGATTAGCATGGTGCAGGCAACATAATGATTGGAGTAGGGAGCAATGGGCGACCGTTCTGTTCACCGACGAGTCCCGTTTTAGCCTAAACACAGATTGTCGCCGTACTTTCATGTGGAGAGAGCCAGGGACCCACTATCTACCCTCCAATATCCACGAAATCAACAATTATGGTGGTTACGGTGTAATGATCTGGGAAGCCATCATGTTGATGGCGCACACCTCTCCATGTCTTTAACAGAGGCTCTGTGACTGGTGTGAGGTATAGGGATGAGGTCTTGGAGCCCTATGTTCACCTTTTCCGGGGTGCAATGGGCCTCGAGTTCATCTTACAGGACGATAATGCGAGGCCACATAGAGCTCTTCTGGTCGAGTAATTTCTCGAGAGTGAGGATATTCGCCAGATGGATTGGCCAGCCAGGTCTCCAGACCTCAACAATATAGAGCACGTATGGGACGCTCTGGGTAGGGAGGGAGGGAGGGCAATTGGAACTCGCAACCCGCCCTCCAAGAACCATCCAGGAACTGAAAATAGCGTTGCTGAATGAATGGGACGAATTGCCACAGGCACTGATAAACTGCCTTATTTCCAGTATGACATCAAGCTGCGAGGCCTGTATGGCTGTAAAAGGAGACCATACCCCCTATTAGCCCATTTCTTTTGTGTCTTCTGCAACCGCTGTGTCAGACCTTCAGACTCCTATGAGTGTTACACACGAACATGCGTGTCTATTATAACTGTTGAATGTTTGTTTTGTTTGTAATATATCATCCTATGTTCACACCAAGTTTCATTAGAATCTGTCCAGTAGTTCTGGAGATCGTAGATCAAATATGAAAATTCTCTTAATTTATTTCACCAGTGTACATTGCCTACTGTTCAATAATTCGGTTAACATTATCAAAATATTATTGAATAAACTTCTTGAATTGAATATAAGTCGCCAAATAAAGTCAAAACTGATTAAAAAATTGCCAAGTGATAGAGAAATTCATGAAGTAAAGGAGTAAGCCGCGAAACAACTTTTTTCGCTTTCATTCAACCATTTACAATTAGCCAAAAAATAAACCTTAATTTGGCATAGATTTTGACAAATTCTACCTATTTTGAGAGCAATCAGATACGGATGGCTCTTCATCAGGAACAAAAATTCCATGGAAACATCTACTCCAAACTAGGGTTGCTCTTTTGCCTAAATTAAAATTAAATTTTACATCGGCATGTTTGTTTTTTTCCAATGAGAGATATCCTCCGAGTATTAAGATTAGGGTCAAACACCAGTATCAAGCAAACAATTTTCAGAAACGCTATGAACAATTCATGAAGGAACTTTTGCTTTAAAAACATTATGGATAGTTCATAAACAAACTTTTGCGTTTTCCTAATGTAAATTCTGTGTAAGGACCTATTTATGTGCTTCTAGTTATATTCATACTTAATTAGTTACATTTCATTTCGATTTGGTAGGATATTTTTTCTCATCGTTTAATGTTGTCAAAATAGCCATAAGAAAATGTGATCATATCAGGCGGCGCTCACTCTGAAAATAATTTAAAATTTATAGTTTTTAGAAAAGAAACTTAGAGAGAATTACGTGAAAATGTTGCGTGATTACTGCAGTACGTAATTACTTACGTAATTCGAAACAGTCGCATTGCCTTGACTGCTGGAAGACATGCTGCTGTAAGTAGAGTCCTCTCTTTTACGACCATTTTTACCACCTCCATGGAAAGAGCTGTTTTTACTGTTTGTTCGAACAGGCGGTCCACATTCCACCGTATACTGAGGTGTTCCTGTCAGTTTGATGTATGTACCTTCTTCTAGACCTTCAATATTTCCATATTGCATTTTTCGTTTTTCTAAAATAGAAAAGAAATCTTAGAGAAGTGAATTATCTAAAGTCCACTTTTTTTTTGACAAAATAACATGATTCATGAAGAGAGAAGAGAAATACGCCAAAGTTAAACTTAAAAACTAAACAAAGAAAAAAACTTTTATTTGTTGTGGATTTAATGAAACTCTGTCGATTTCAAGGGCGAACAAGTACAAGTTCTTCGTCTGGAGGAAGAGGGAACAAAGGCTCTTAAATCTACCCCAAAAACTGTTGTTTGGCTGTTGTTCATTTCCTTTGTTTTAACATGATCCATTTCAAGAGTTCGTGCATAAATTTAATTTCGTGCATAATTAAAATTGATTTTTTATTCGGTTACATACATAAAAATTTCTCTTAAAAAACTTTATTTAAGTGCTTCAGTAAGGCTATATAAAACAAAACATACAGAAGATTTTTTTCTGCACATTATTCAAGTTTTAAGATGTTGCCATGATAAAGTTCATAATGTGTGGTTTATTTGATTATGGCAAAGCATACTAGGGCTATCTGCTTAACGGAAGGGATGCTTTCGTGGAGGGCTTTCTAAATAAAATTGGCTCGTATCCATATTACACATGTTACAAAAAATACGAAAACATCCATGCAGCCACCCGTACGCCTGGTGTCGAACACGGCCTGAACTACCGATGTTTAGAGATTTTACCGCTCGGACATTTGTAGATTAGTTTCATTAAGGGCAGTGAAGTCTTAAAAGTTCAGTATTTGCATGGATGTGTAAGCAAATTATCGATAGTATAAAATAATTGACTGACTGCATTCCTTGCGGAGAATCTAAGAATCATATTATGTAATTCTGATATTAAGAATTCCATTTTCTTTTATAAATTCAGTTATCTTTCTAAGCAATATTTGTCAATCAAGAAAAAGCGGATTTATTTGCGGAACACTTACAACTACAGTTCATGCCAAACGACCGGCTGAACGATCAAGAGCTTGAATTGAAAACACTGCTCCATATGCGAGACTAGCTGCATTCGTCAAATGCACATAATTTAATTAGTTTGACTACTCCCTTTGAAGTGTTGGATATCATCGGAAAACTTAAATTAAGAAAGGCTCCTGGCTTAGATAGGATCCTTAACGAAACCATCAGAAATCTGTCCAGAAATATTATATGCAAATTTGTCAGCATTTTGAACGCATGTCTCACAAACTCATACTTTCCAAAACAATGAAAAGAGGCTAAAATTATTATGATACCGAAACCGGGTAAGAGTCACATACAACCTCACGGTTACAAACCGATCAGCTTTTTGTCTGGTTTAGGTAAAGTGTTTGAACGTGTAATACTGGCAAGAACCTTAACGTGTAATACTGGCAACCTTACTTCAAGCTCCTTCCTCCTGAGCAGTTTGGATTTGTAAACATCTTTCTACTACAAAACAGTTTGTAAGGATAATTGAGTTCGCAGAGGCCGCCCTGCACTCAAAATGAATGTTCCTATCATCATGCTCGACGTGGTGAAAGCTTTCGACCGCGTCTGGCATGAGGGACTCATTGCCAAGCTCATTAATCTACAATTAGATCGAGAACTTTTTCTGCTCACCCTTTCATTCATCTCTAATAGAACTTTCAGGACTTTCGTCGAAGATGCTTTATCTTCTTTCAGAAAAATCTCAGAGTTCGGTAAATGGCCCTGTACTCTATCTGTTTTATATAGCAGACTTCCCTAAGGTGCAACTTAACAACAATGCAATCCTACCCTGTTATGCGGATGATACCGCCTAGGCGGTAAAATCAGCCAACGCCAACCATGCCATGAAAATGCTGCAGATCATTAGTCCGAGTATTGAACAGTGGTGTAGCTACTGGAAAATATATATCAACGCCCAAAAGTCACAGCTCCTACTTGTAAGACGGAAAAATCGGAACTTAAAGCCAAAGAAAAATTTCTTCCTTTTAAACGAGCCTGTACCCATTGTTGCAAAGGCTAATTACCTAGGAATCATCATTAATGAGAAACTCACGTGGTCACATCACATTGATCACGTGAGAAGCAAAGCAGTCAAAGTCATGAAGTGCCTACTTCCCATCACAGGGAAATACTCAAAGCTTGATCTTTCAAAGAAAAAAAAAACTCATCTACACTTCGCCCACCAGCGGCCGAGCGGTAAAGACGCTGAACACTGGTAGTTCGGTCCGAGGTTCGAATCCCGCGAACGGGCTGGCTGCATGGGCGTTTTCGTGGTTTTCCCCATGTGTAACGTGTATACGAGCCAGTTTCCCTTAGCAAGTCCTCCTCGAGGGCATCCCTCCCTTTAGGCAGATAGCCCTCGTGTGCTTTGCCATAATTGAATAACCTAACCTAACCCATCTACACTTCAAGTATTAGAATTAGACCCTTGATAACTTATGCTTCGCCAACTTGGGCTACTGCTACTGCTTCGGATATAAACAAGCCTCAAGTTGCCCAAAACTGATTTTTGAAGATCTCTTTTTTTTTCTTTTTCTTATCCAACAGAATCTAATAGAAGTACTACTGCTAGGTATTTTGGAAAACTGAAATTTGGCTTTCAGTTATATTGCATGAAAACATTTTATTGTTTTTACAGGTTTTACTTAGATTGCTCGCTTTTGTTGTTATTTTCTTCATTAGCATCAAATATTAAAATTAATTTTTGATCTCTTTCTAAGTAACCGATTTTCTTGAAATTTTGCATGTTACGTCTTTGCGATGGTAAAACAATATTTCAAAGCGAATTTTCCAAGTTTTGATACAACAGGTTTTTTTAAAGTAAGCTTTGGATTTTTTCCTCACATTCTTTTTTAACAATCAAACTAATAATCACAGAAACTTTGCATCACAGGATAGATCGAAAAATGATATTCCAAATAAAATGTGTTCGAAGTGTTTAAAATTTTATCTAATTTTAGCGATACTTTTCAAAACGTTCCCTTTTTTTAAAGTCATGCTATGGCTACTAATAATGACGGACAGACAAGATTTAATGCCTCATAAGCAGCCCCGCAATTTTAAGTAATAATGATATCGGATTTCTTAATAAAATAGGAACTTAAGCAAATAGTAATATTACACCATCGGATAGATGGCATTTCTAAAAAAAGGTATATCGTCGCTACTTCATGTATATCGTCGCTGCGCTGTTTAGAAAAAAAGGAATAATTTTCTGACTTCAGCTGCAATATTTTTTTTTCTTTATTGTTTTACTTCCCATTCTATGGATTAAAATGTACAAAATGATGTACATAAATTTTTAAGTTATACGTTTTTAGTTAAATACATCAGATAGTATAAAAAAAGAAAAAAAAAGAGTTTTTAGCCTAATATCGTAATATTCTTGATAATTTTTTTTCAATGGTCGACTCCAGGCATTGGGCACTACTAAGGCAGGAAGCGTTAGTCTCTTTACTATACAGGCTTTTAATAGGTGGGCAACCGTTGCCTTCTAGCAACAGAAGGGCAAATTACCGTGTTTACTCACGTAATAGTTGTCCTAGTGCAATAGTCGCACCCCCGTTTTGAAGCAGAAGAATGGTCAAAATATTTTCCCCGCATAAAAGTCGCAGTCGCATATTTGACCTTCATCTAGAAAAAAGAAAATTATCAGCTGTATTCTTCCCAGAACTAGTATTCATAATACATTCATCTGTTTTGTCACTCCCATCGGCATTCTTAATCTTATGGTCACTCCATAGCGAGATAAGGAATTGCCTGCTTCCCTTGGGAGTATGGGAGAGCTCCCTGGAGCAGGATTTCTTATTCCCGCCTTCATTTTAAAGCTTACAACTCATTCATCGTTAAAGAAAGCATACACGTGCTCTAAATTTACTGGTCTGTACGTATCTAAAGTTAGAGAAAAAGAATCTTTACCGATATTTTGTTTGGGGTGAATTTCGTGGTGGTGTGCTTTTGACACCTTTTTTTTTGCTTGAATATGGAAAAGTTTAGAAAGAATAATAGTTATACGGCGGGATTTAAACTGAAGATTATTGAACATGCTGAATAGAATGGAAATAGAGCTGCTGTAAGAGAAAGGAAAGTAAGTGAAAAATTGGAGTTGAAGTCACGTCACGGTAGTGAATGCCTGGAAGTTCTGTCTGAACTTTCCAAGCCTTACGGACTGGAGGAAACGGCGTTTGCCAAAGTCCTCATCTACTTTCTTCTTGCTTAAAAGCAAGATTGCTACAGAAGTGAAAAATTAATAAGGGACTGGAAAAAATCCAAACAGTCGCTGCAAGGAACAAATGCATAGGCCAGCATTCAGAGGACTAAGCATGGAAATTTTCCCGCTGATAGAAAATGAACTTATTCCTTATGTTCGTGTATTCCTTTTATCTTATTCGGTATCTTTAACGCTTTGAACGGTAGGAAAGATGACATTTTATGGAATGACAGAGATTTTTCAGATACCGATTCACATTACAACAGTGATACAGATACCTTCAGTGAAAGTCATTTATTATGTAGTATGCTATTTTTTGTCCAATCTTTTTTCCACAAAAATTATTTGTGAATTTTATACCTATAAAAATATTGCCATAAAAAGAAAAATGCTTCTTTTTGTGTGCAACTGACGAAAAGACTATTTAATAAATAGCACATAATCTGGAATTATTTGGTAAGTTACTAATTTTATCATAATGTATTTTTATACCAGTAAAACTTTGCCATTAGAGTGTACATTACTGTGTAGTAAATTTCCCCGCATAATAGCCGCACCTAGACTTTCACAATGGAATACTGGCAAAAAAATAGTGCGACTTATTACGCGAATAAGCCTTCTCCGGGATTCGAGCCCCATCTCTTCAGTCATTAACTACTTTCCGGTCTGGACGGCAATATTCTTGATCATAAGTGATTACAAGACGTCATGACATACCCTTATGAGAATTACAGATACGTACGTGTTGTCGCAACGAACTTAGTAGAAGTCACCAAATTTTTGCAATGTGTCAAATTCTGACAACTATGCACACAACCATTTTTCAGGCAATCATACTCATGACAATCCTTCAGTCAAGCAACGTCGCTATTTCCGTATACGTTCTTTTTGTTGTATTCCTAGCTCCAACGGTTTTTATAAAGATGTGATACTTTTTGCTTTAATTTTAAAATATGCACTTTTGGAATATGCCAGATATGGAAGAAATTGCGGCAAAATTTCAACAGGAATACAGAAGTTTGTTTCAAAATCACTAAAGGGAACAATGAGAGATGCGTTTGGTAGACAGCATGTGTTGCCTAGGTTTGCGAGATGCCGAATCTGTATGATTCTCTGATGAATAGGTCGCTGAGTACTTAGAAAGAAGAATAGGATAGAAAATTACAGAAAGATTTGGTAAAGAATGCAAGTGTTTTACTACTTTAATGCATCACGTAATAGTTATTTAATAATTAAAATTCTTATTTGAAATTGCTATTCTTTTTGTATGTTGATGATATTTGCGAATTTATGATAAAAATCGATAGTTTGAGAAATTAAAAAGAAAAATCAGGTATAAAAATATATTTATGGGTGCCTCTTGGCGAAAATTGGCGGTACATGGACACCGAGTTTGTGCAATTCTTTGATTGTTATTTTGGCTTTGTGTAGCGGCGATTTTGAGGCCAAAACTCGCTGCTACACAAAGCCAAAATAACAAGTCAAAGAATAGCACAAGCTCGGTATCCACGTACACATCGATCTATTTTCACTTAAAAAGACATCAGAGAATTGCACAAACTTTCGGTATTGCGCACTCTCTTGACTTTGTCCAGTTGTTGTTAAGTGAAAATGCACATCGATGTATTTTCACTTAATACGTCAAAGAGCACCAAATTCTACATTAGAGCCAAACAAAAGGTATGTAATCTCAATAAACTACATTTTAAATCAAACAATGAAATAACGTAAAAAAGGAAATTTGTCTTATAGCATCTGAGCACTACACAAAGGAAATATCCGCTTACTTTATTTAGAAATTTCTGTGTCTTCAGTCTGTGACACAAAAAATTCCTTAACAGCACCCAAAACTTTCCTCAAACCATATTACCTTTCTAATAGAGTGCTTTATATAGGGATTGAACCTTTCTTGTGACAAACCCATTCAAAGCCATCTGAACGATCTTTACGTTCGACTATACGCATTTCCTTCGTACAGACAGGGCGCTTATAATTACGTTGAATTACATCCAACAAAGTTTCTTTTCTTCTGACCTCAACCACTAGAAAAAGACACTTTCCGCTCTCTCGTTCTATACCATGAAACACCCAGTTTACCACTGGCAGCCATTTTACGATGTAAAGCACACAGTACGCAACATACTTCCCAACTGACATCCAACACATAACGCAATCAAGAAACCAATTATGACATAATAGGGTTTCCATAACATTCAACTACTCAGGTTACCATAAATGAAGCGACAACTTTTCGATAATTCAAGGGGCACCCTTAAATATACAATGGGTAAAAAAAGTGTTGGCAACTGCCTAAAATTGATCAATCTAGATAGCAAGGGAAATGCCTGACAATTTTAGCTGGACATAATGAATACAGGGCGCAATCTAATGAAACTTGCATTTTCGATTGCATGTCAAAAAAGTATTGGCAAGATCATAAGCGAAATGTGGGAACAAAATTTAATGGTTTGTTTTCATACCTTTTGCGTTTATAACAGCTTGTAAAACTATTTCTCGTAGATAAAAACCAAAGCCCTGGTTGTCGAAAACGTTCTGTTGGAATTTTGTGCCAATCTTGCAGGAGTACACGCTCAAGTTCATCTTTACATGGAATTTTATGTTTCCTGACTTCTAGGTCCAAATTTGTGCCATAAATTTTCAACTGAATTTATGTGAGGCAAATCGCCAGATGAGGTTTACTGTATCCTTAGGGTCATTGTCCTGTTGAAACACAAATGATGTTCCTAAGCCAAATTTTTGGGCCCTGATTTTCATGTTATGGCGCAATATGTCAGTGTAGTATGTGTTGTCATAATACCATCAATTAAGCACAGGTTACCAACTCCGTTTGATGCCATACAACCTCAAATTACGACGCTCCCTCCAACATGTTTTACAGTCGGCGCTAAATGCTGTTTTTCCAGTTCGGTGTTTGGCCTTCTCCACACATATTGTCGTCCATCACTCCCGAAAATGTTAAACTTTGATTCACCAGGCAAAGTAACTGTGTTCCAAAATTCGTCTGAGAAATTAAACATGAAATTTTGCAAAATGTAATCTCTTTCTCCTGTTTATGTCTGAAATGAAAGATTTCTTTCTAGCTGCCCTTCTGTAATAATTTTCTCCATGTCAAACACTTCGTATAGTCTATACGCTAAACGTTTTATGCGAAGTATTAGCGACATCTTTGGCTAACTGAGGTGCACCTATTTTAGGATTTTTCTGAACCTCTTTTATAATGCCACGTTTTCCATTGCAGAAAATATTCGAGGCCGTCCACTTCTAATCTTACTTTCTGTCGATTCTATGTCTTTGACCTCTTTTACAATACTTCTGACAGTAAATAAACTTATGTTCAGTTGTATTCCTATAGCACGATAAGTTACACCCTCATTTCTGAGCCGAATAATCATGTTTTTAACATTAACATCCAACTCCTTCGACTTCGAAGACACTTTATCACAATATTAGCAAAATAACATTTAAAAGTTTTGGAGTAGCACTGCAGAATTTATACGAACAGGGTTTCGTATCAATCTAAAGCATGTAACCTCAACATAACAAAATTTGTATAGCAGTTAGAACTTTGCCAATACTTTTTGGACATGCAAATTTACGTTTCTATTGTATATTTTATGTAAAAGGCATATTAAATTGAAAGTTTCATTAGATTTGTGTGTTTATTACCTCCTTTGTTCGTTCAGCTAAAATTGTTAAGCATTTCTTTTGTTAGGTAATATGATCAATTATAGGTAATTGCCAATACCTTTTTACCCACTGTAGGCTTACCAAATCACGAAAACCATCAAACTGTACCGAAAAATAACTTGTACCATTTCAACCTAAAAAATTGTCAAATTGCGCCAAGGTAGTTAGTTGCTTTAATTTGTAAGTGCCTAAGAACTATATACGGATATTAGGAGAATTTCAGAGAATAATAAAAATGATAGCATAGAAATGACAAGAATAACTACATTCAAGTTATTAAAATTTCTTTTTAGCAAATTTTATTTAAAATATATCGTTGTTCGCATATCTACGATTACTTTTCGTTACATTAGCCGTGGAGTGTGTAACTAAATTCATTGTTGTTGTTCTTGTTGTCTTGTCCATGAATTTCATGAAAGAATGGTTGCCAGAGCCTCAAGGAGGTTGGATTTTTATTTCCACCCCGATTTTTAGGGATTTACTCCGGGAGATGGTCCAAAGGGTCTCCCACCCCTATTCCCCTACAATCAATCCACATGAGAGGGCAGCTCGCCATATGTTTGGAGGGCCCCCTTGCCTCAAAGACACTATACATTTACTAACATCCATGCTTTCTCCGGGATTCGAACCCGGGCTTTTCGGTACCGCAGAAAGCTTCTCTAATCACTATACCGTCTGGGCGGCAACCAAATTTGTGATAAATACTTAACCATGCGATAGCTAAAAATTAATATTTTGCATTTGATTAAAGCGGTGTAGTTTAAAAATTTTTTATGACTATTTTAATATCTGAATACTAAAGTGTAAGTATCGAAGGAGGATTATACGTACTAAACAATAAGATTTCAAGAAGGCTCTATGCATTAGCGCGTGAGTTGTATGAGCTTTAAAACGCGATTTGGCCGTCCAGATGAAAAACGACGTAGAATGCATGAAGTATATATTTTTAAAAACTGTATTCTTCGATAAATTCTGAGATGTATGAACTGATTTGTAAAGTTACAGAGACATATTATTTTAAGAATAGTAAAGCATTGGGCTCCCGATTTATTGTTTTTAATTTTGAGTTTTAATATTTACATTTAATAATATTTTTTGTAATAGTTTTAATAATATTTTATAATTTTAACAATATTTTATACGTTACCGAACTTGTATCCTAGGCATTATGTATAAAGCATGAAAAAGGTCATGATAAGGCTGTTATTTAAAAGACATGCATTCCTCAAAAGTACAAGTGCTGTTTTGAAAAAATAATGAAAGAGTGCTATTAAATAACTTATTCAAAATTCCTAAAGAAAAATGAAAGTTGCACAAAACAAAATTCATACCTTTCTTATTAAAGAAAGCAATGTATCAAAATGCATGAAATGTATGGAATTATGGATTAAATGTACAGATTATGTTATGAATGTGTTAAATGTATGGATACTGGAAACGCATCGGAGATGTGTTTCATACTTTGCCGGAGTGTCATTCTATCGAACGTTTAGCAAATGCACGAAATGTTAATTGTTTCGTATATTACCGGCCAGTTTTCGGCATTTTATAAAACGGCTGGTTATTCCATAGAATGCCGGCTTTCATACATTGCCGGTAACGCATACACTAAGTTTTAAAGAGAAATGTAAAGCAATATCCTACATTGCGAAGACTGTGCTTTCGAATAAAGACCTAATTCAGCCATTAAATGGCAGAAAGTTTACTACGTACGGCTAAGAATACAAAAATAGAGTATATTTTGAAAACCTGAACGAACTTTTCGCTTCAGTAATTTACTCGTTTTAGGTACTAACTTTATTATTTAGTCTATAAAAACATCTTATTATTCAATAATCAGAAACAGAAAGTTCAGTATGCTTCAAGTTATTTTTACCCCTTTCGATTATTTCCTCTATTTAACTTAGGTTATTTTATTTTTCATTCCATGTTAAGTATTGGCAGTACTGACATTTAGAGTTAGGCAAAAAACAGCCTTAGATTGGCATAGATTTTGAATGAAATTCTATCGATTTCCAGGGAGATCAGACATAGGTCTCGTTTTTTCAGGAACTAATGTAAGAGGAAGCCATGCTTAATCGCTCTTGAAATCGATAGTGTTCAAAATCTGCGCCAATCTAATGTTTTTTTTGGTGTAAATTCTACTTTGGCAGGTTTCTCTTCTAATTAGTATTCTGATGTTTGTTCCAAACTCAGTCTCACGTTTACTTTTTGTGTTTCTATGTAGGAACTGATAACACAGGAACTCATAACTAAAGTTTCTCACAACTTCCACCCCGATCCATCATGATTTCCTCCTCGTTTAGTACGTACGGCTAAGAACACAATAATAACTAATGCTCATCACAATTTCCTACAACAGTTCCCAATGCGATTACCAAAAAGGCAGTTTAATGATAACATCGTAATATTAGAATAACTATACTGTGAATGATATTTTAGTAGGAATGTTTCTCAGACACGTTACTTATGCACAGAATAATGCATTAAATATTTTTGCAGCTCTAGCATAAAAAACGCTTTTACCTAGACATGAAAGAACTGCAGAAATATTTAACAATAAAAATGTTTTCTCCATTGTCTGTTTTGTACCGGAGTTAGCTTCACATATCTTACTTTATTAAGATTTGTATTACTGTTTGTTCATTCATGTTAAAACTTTTCATTTCGCCTGTCTTTTTCGAGCTTAACGAATTCTTGAATAAAATTCGCTCTTGAAACAGTTCTTTAAACAGGGCATTTGGAAAATGAATTCTGAGTTTTTGCCTTAATAATTTGCCAAATTCAAAACATCCACGTTGTCCGTTCCTTTTGCATCGTTTAACTAAGCTAATAATTGAAATCATTAAAGATATGATCATTCTCTTCTTTCTGTTGCGTGTTTATTTAATGCCAGTTATTTGGCTATTGCAGACTGTATGGCAGTTAATGAAGGCTGCTTGTATCCGACATTGGGCCCGGGTTTGTATCTCGGGCAAGGCATGGACGTTTGTGATTGTCTAGAGATTATTAGTTTTTTTTCGGAGCAGGAAATGTGAAGAATCTAATTTAAATCTCTAATAAATAATCTAATAAATCTAATAAATCTCCTAGGAATTCGAACCATGGATCCTTTAACAGCTAGATAGTAGTGCTGACCGCTTACACAACGACAACATACATGGTGGAATGTAATAATTTTTTATAACTGTGTTGCTTTAGTAGATAGTCGTCACTTAAAACATGTCGATCTGGAAATCCTCTGGAGTGGCTGGTGGTGGCATAAGAAAGATACGGACCCACCCAAGGAAGTTTTCTGCCAAATTATGACAGAGCTTAGAGAGATAAATTTGCCCTAATAAACAAACTTGATCCAATCTACTTTAGTGTTTGTATACTGCTAGAAGTTCTTTTCCTTCTATCTCTTATATTTATTCCCTACCGTAAACTTTCAATTAAACGAAAATTTTCACGTTATGATATTTGTTTCTTGTTGAAACAAGTATGGTTGAAACAAATTCAAATAAGTATGGTGTAATATATCGTCTTTCATAGAATTAAGTTTTCCCACACTCCATTCTTCACGTGCAAGTATGCTGTATACAATATTAGATCTGTACTATAAATCTGGTTTTTCAGTAAGACAAAAGTAGTCTAAAGGTAATTTTCATTTCTTGTACTGAAGAAAGGCGTTCTGAAGAGAAAGCATTGGATTACGTTCTATCTTCGGCTGAATAGATGGTTATTTGAATACGGCAGAGAACCAGAGGAATATTTGCTTAAGAGGAGGATGCCTTCATGAAGGACTTTTTGAGGAAGACTGGCTGTTATTCACTTTACACATGAGAAAAACGCGAAAACTAACCATTCAATAAGCCCGTTCGCCCGGATTCGCACACAAGTCAAATTATCAGTACTCAGCATTTTTAACCACTCGGCCACTGGTGGAACGTCTGTCTTCGGAATAATACCTTTGGTGGAAGAATTTTTGAAAGAAAGTTGTTCGTACTTTCGTTACCCGTGAAAAAAAAACCACGAAAACCTAATTCAGAGTATATCGCTAGTTCATTCAGCAGCTGGTAATAGAAGCCGTGGCGAACTACCCGTATTTAGCGGATTTAAATGCTTAGTAATTGGTGAGCTAATTATTATGCTTAGACCTGAGATAAACTTATACTTTTGATTTGCATTTAAGGAGAAGCAGTTGAGCTGCTAGTTACCATTGTGCCTTCGTGATTGAATTTATGATTGAATTTATCAAAGCAGCAGCTGGTGTGCGTAATCGGACTTCGTTTCTGAATGCTCAATTTTATTACTCGGTTGTTTATTATAAACATGATCGATTGTTTCATTTCTGAGAAGTAGGGGAACATTAGAATAATCGGTAATCGTTTTACTGTTTATATTCCGCCAATTTCGCAGAATAAGTTTGTAAGGTTTTAGTTTAAACCAACAAAGTTTTACTTCTAATTTTCCTTTCCTATGATTTCTAATTTCAACTTCCCGTTACAATGAGCGCGCGTTTCAGCTTTATGCTAATTTGAAGTAGAGCCAAGTTTGTATTTAAGCCATAGGTAGGAACTACTCAGTGTGGGAAAGCTTTTAGTCTCAGATCACTGCTGCTCTGTTCAACGTTAGTATTAGCTAAATCTTGCTACGCACTATTCAGCATAGAGGCCAACCTCGCGATTATAGCTCTGTGAGCAACGATTACTTAATTTCGATTTAACTTTAGTTTAAATTATTTGATTGTTCAGTTTAGACCCAAGTGCGGTCATTATTTTTTGTATCCCTCCCGAGTTGGGAAGTGGCTGTATATAATTGTGGTTTAATAAAAGAGGATTTTAAATCCTTCTTACGTGCAGTCATTCTACCACTTAACCACAGTTTTCTACCACAGAACATAGCTGCATTCAGCTCCCAAGATCAGGACTTAGTTTACTTCACGAATATGTTCGCCAAGAGTATGCACCGAACACTCAGTCCTGACAAGTTAACTTTTATAAACGAAGTAAATTTTGGGAAAAATTATTTCAGTGTTTTTGTCTCGCAATAGCAAATAACACTGATAAACAGTATTTTTACAGAAAAATTGTCTGTGGCAAGAAAGATAAATTTTGTAAAAAATTTCATCATTGAGTTTCACATTTTTGCAATTTAACTTTCTGGCGAGAGAGAGAATCGATCTGTGTCATTGGCAGTTCGGATGCCTCCTTTAAGCCCCCATATTCATATATAATACTTAAATTTTAGAAAATACGTGTAATAAGGACTTAAAAACATTTTCTGCGCGTAATGCTGCTAAGATATAATGTAAACATAGATTAAGTTAAAATTAAAACTAAATAGTCAAAAGAAGGACATGTAAGAAATTAAACAATATATTATTAATTGAGCAAATTAATAGTATTGCAAATTATAAATGGAGTAAACTTAAACTTTTTTAAATTAATTTTTTTTTTTGAAAATTAAAACTAAAATGGAATCAAAATAATTATCTGTAGGATCATATAAATTAAAATGCTATCGTTGTGTTTTATACCCCTGTATGTTATACTACCGCTGTAACTTATGATATTGAAAATATTATTTTGAGTTAATTTTTAGTTTTAATTTTGAAAAACATGTAATTAAAAAATTAAATTTATTGCATTTATTGTTTGAAATGCTATTAATTTGCTCAATTTATATTATTATTTATTTTGGTACATGTTTTTGTTTGGCCTGTTTAGTTTTAATTTTAACTTTATATATATACACACTTATTAAATGAAGATTTAGGGCACCAGCACAAATATAAAGATGGTTGGAAACTCTTAACAGATTCCCTTTTAAATAAATTAAAAAAAAACACTTTGTTTGATTGTCTAGATTCAGTATCTGCCAGTGACATCGAGGGATGCTCGTTTCCACTTCGGAACGTTTTTTGCAAAACTATTTTTTTTTGACGGATAGTACGAAAAAATATGAAACTTTTACCAAGTAGTTTAAACCCGCGGTCGCCAACCAGTGGTCCAGGGACCACTGGTGGTCCGTGAATTATTTTTGATGGTCCGCAGAAAATTGGGTTTATGAAGATTCATTTGACGAGTAACAAAATGTATCATGGAATATGGATTATACTTTTTTTTTTAAATTTTAACTAACACTATATGCGAAATTTCTTCTGAGTTTAGCGACATTTTAGCTACTTCTCCAGGCGTACCTAGCGATATTTGAAAGTGACACTATGGACAAGCTGCCGTTATCAAGAATAGCCTAAACTAGAATTCTTTTTCCTTCTGAATTACAAGCATATACTATTGCAGTTGCTAAAAACACAATTTTGCTCCCTGCAAAAGTCAAATTTACATTTGCGTAACTGTAAAAAATATACAAAACTGTGAAGTTGTCAAATTTCATGATTTTTAGGAACGTTTTGTGGCCCATCGATAGCAATCGTATCCTAAAGCTGAACTAAACGGAAACTTTCCCATGAGTAATTTTTGCAACACCAGATATCTATGTTTATTGTACGCATACTAGAGTTTTATTTTTTTCTTCCATCAAACATATTATTTTTTTCTGCAAAAACGTTCCAAACACTTTCTGTATCTTTTGTGTATTATTGATCTGTTTTGCGACGACAGTTTAAAAACTAAATTCCATTCATCTTTATTAACACTTCTTTTTTGGCTCTCTATAAAAAATGAGTACCCATCACTGAGTGAAAAAGCAATGAAAATTTTAATTTAGTTTTCAACAACATATTTGTGCTAAAAGACATTTTTATCTGTAACAGCAATTAAAACTCGGTACCGGTCTCGACTTGCAATAAGCGTGGCTCTCCATCTTGCAGTTACGTCAGTGGAACCAAAAACGAATAAACTGATTTCAAACAAATAGGAACAAATAACACTCTAAAAATGTGTAACACTTAAATAAACTTAAATGTTTCATTTTTTTAAAAAATAATTACTCTATAACTTTTTTACATTTCATGGGTGCATTTCACATTAATAAAATAAAATTTTTCTGATTATTATTGTATAAATTTATTTACCTTTTTTTCTAAATTTATATTAGTTGTCAGCCAAATATAAAATTATACATTTAGTGGTCCATGAGGTTATAAAGGTTGGTAAACAAAGAGCAACATCAATAATGTGTTTGTGAAGATCTGAATTCTAAGTATTCTGAATAAGAATTCTGAATTCTGAATAAAATTCTAAAAGCACAGCTTGGATACGAAAAACGCTGCTGCTTTTTGTGTGTATACAATGTGAATTTTGTGGGAAACAAAAAGAAAAGTTACCTTAGAAATATCTAGTCTAAGAGGGAGACGCTAACTTCATGCGCTGAAAATATATTTTGAGGCAAAGTAGGTTTGATGAGAAACTTTATGAAGTTGGTGGATGAGTGATTAGAAAAGGAGAGTTTTCTAAAAACAATGCTCCTCTCCCCCCCAAAAGAATCAAATAGAACATAATTGTTGGTCCTCAAATTAATGAAAATGAATCATTGTGCTTTTGAAGTGACTCCGAAAAAGACGGAAACTCATGTAGGGAAGATTTTTAAAAGTGTGGTAGAGAATTTTTTACTTAATCAAAAAGCAGAAAATTATGCAGAACTAATCAGCTATCTGCTGATAAACCTGAAACCATGCAGATTTAATATGTTCACTTAAGATTCATTTTCTGAGATTCCACTTTGACTGTTTTCCTCGAAGGAATTATGAGTTGTACTTGCCAAGCTTAGGGAACATTTCTAACTGAATATATTTACAAAAATAACGCAATGTAACCCCAAAAGTATTAACTGACTACTGCTGGTTTTAAGAAGGGTTTGGTTTATTTAAATTATGGCAAAGCACTCGAGGGCTGTCTGCGTAAGGGAAGGTATGCCTTTCTAAAGGACTTTCTAAGGGAAACTGGCTCGTCTTCACGTTACACATGCGGGAAAACACGAAAACATTCAATCAGCCAGCCCTTTCGCCGGGATTTGAGCCCGGGACCGAACTACCAGTGTTAAGCAACTTTACCGCTCGGTCGCTGGTGGGCCTGGTTCTAAGAAGGGAATGTTCGAAAAACAAACAGATTAGAATAGCATTTTAAGTAATTATTCCCTGATTATTATGTAAAATATGTAAGTAGGCTTATCATGTTAAACAGAAGCATTTTTTGTGGAAAAGAAATCAGTTAATGGAAATATTGCCCGATGGGAAAATTTCATAACCAGATTTGAAGAAAATACAATATGCGCTTTATAATAAACTCAGATTTTCTTGATAGATGTTAAAAAAAACACTGCTGTAATTTAGTGAGTTTGAGAATTATACGATAACACTGAATGACACTTGAACTATCGTAATTATTAGAATAATAAATGGGATGTAGTCATTTCTTCAATAAATATTTATCGGAAGCATTCAGCTAACTCCTACAACTAACAAACGAAAGAAGTTCACACCAAAGCGACGGTAATAAAGCACTCCTTCTAAACAAGAAAAGTCTACAAGAAGGAATTTCTTTCGAACGGTAATGGTATCGTGTTTATGAATTGGGGAGGAAGAAAATAAATTCTTAAAAAGGAAAAAATTCTGAAAAGTATTTGTCTGCATAATAAAGATAAGGGAAACTGGATATAGCATTTGTTCTAGGTTAGCGATTCAGTTTGCAGGTCCCGAAATTGCGGACATCTGGTTTGTTTTCTATCATATTCTTCTTCTTTCCATTCGTCTTATTTTATGAGGCTCTGTTGAGAGTATAAAACTAGCATGCCAAATTTCAAATTTGAATGATCTCTGCTCAGAAACTGTGCCACATTTGAATAAAACGCTTGCTATACTCGTATATTAAGGTTAGACTAATTAATTAAGGCAAAGCAACTCGAAGGCTATCTGTCTATAGGGAGGGATGCCTTCGTGAAGGATTTTTTCAAGGAAATTGGCTCGTATCCTCGTTACACATGGAGGAAACCACGAAAACCCACCATGCAGCCAGCCCGTTCCACGGGATTCGGTCCAGGTCGAACTACCAGTGTTCATCGACGTTACCGCATCGTCGTTGGTGGGCGTGCTATTTATTAAATAGAAGCAGAGTACTTAACATATTATTGCAGCCACCTTAGTAGAAGTTGCCATTTTATTCAGAATCTGCCAAAATATGGCAAACGAGGGCGTAAACATTCTTCAGACAACCATGCTCATAATGATCTTTCAGTCAAGCAATGTCGCTATTTTCGTATGCGTTGTTTTTGTTGTATCCCTAGTTCCAAAGGTTTTTATATAAAAGTTTATATGTATATTTTATGCCTTCAAGGTAATTTTAAAATAGATGCTTCTGGAATTTACCGGAAAATTGCGGTAAAATTTGTACAAGAATACACAGTTCTGCCGCACTCTAAAAGGATCAACGAAGAGATGCGCTTGGCAGATAGCTGGTGTTGCCGAGGTTTGAGGGATGCCGAATCTCTGCAATTTTCTAATGTTTTCTTGAGCGAAAACAAATCGCTGTGTAGTTGGGAAAAGAATAGCGCAAAAAATTAGAGAAAGATTCGGCGACAAATGTAAATGTTTATTTTTTTTAATATATCATGTAATCCTTATTAAAGAACTAAAATTTGTATTTTAATTTTCTAAAGTATGTTTTCTTTTCATATGTTGATAATGTTTGCCGATTTATGATAAATACTGATAGTTTGAAAATGTTTAAAAAAAAGTCGCGAAAAACAGCAGCTTGCGCGCGATAAATGTCTTTTACCTTTTCATGTGTAAAAAACCGCAGTATTGCGCGGAGGCGGTTGCTTTAATACGCAAGTTCCGGAAGCGCTATTGAAATATATTAGTTACTTAAAGCAAAAAACTTTGTTTCGAAAAGCGCTTTTTTAGATTTTAGTATTAAAGTACAATTCTCAACATTCAATACATATATGTGCAGATATCAACTGAAATTTCTAAAACTATTTCTGAAATAAAGCATTTTTCATTGCCCCAGTTTTTCCTCAATCACTTTTCGATATACGAGGGTCAGTCAAAAAGTTAGTTGCACTGCTTAAGAAAACAAAACAGGATAGAAATTTTACAATAACTTTATTTGTATCTTAAAGTTGCATTCAAAATCTACTTTTCAACGTAATTGCCCCCATTATTTAAGCATTTGTCTAGGCGTGGTACAAGTTTTTCGATGCCTTCTGCAAAGAAATCGCTTCCAATATCCGATAACCATTGTTGGGCTGTAGCTTTCATATCGGCATTTGAATGGACCGTTTCTTTGAAAGTTCTTGTTTCAGGGGACCAAACACATGGAAGTCAGGAGGTGAAAGGTCT
This sequence comes from Stegodyphus mimosarum, assembly GCA_000611955.2. Classification (NCBI taxonomy): domain Eukaryota; kingdom Metazoa; phylum Arthropoda; class Arachnida; order Araneae; family Eresidae; genus Stegodyphus; species Stegodyphus mimosarum. Next base: position 120,480 of record KK112776.1, read on the forward strand.
GGGCTATAAGGAGAGTGATTCCACACTTCCCACCTAAACTTTTTCAGAAGTTTGCACGTTTGTTTTGCTGCATGCGGTCTTGCATTGTCATGCAGGAGCACAATGCCTTTCGACAGTTTACCTGGCCGTCGATTTTTAAGTGATTTGCGCAATCGTTTTAGTGTTTCACAATAAGAAGATGCATTAATTGTGGCACCCTTCGGCATGAACTCTGTATGCACCACGCCTTCTCTATCGAAAAACAGCGTCATCATCACCTTTCCTGCAGATGGAACAGTTCGACACTTTTTTCGTGTCGGGGAACTGCAATGTTTCCATTCGAGCGAGCTGCGTTTCGTTTCAGGTGAGAAGTGGTGAATCCAAGTTTCATCTCCAGTCACAATTTTGTCCAAAAAGTCATTTCCTTCCGTTTGGTAACGTTGCAGAAATGCAAATGCACTTTCAAAACGCTTTCCTTTATGTTCCTCCGTCAATAGACGTGGCACCCATCGAGCACAAACTTTACGAAATTCAAGGTGATCGGCGATAATTTTGTGCACACTTCCATGAGAAATATCCAGTTCGTTTGAGATTTTGTTTATCGTGATGCGTCTATTTGCAAGAATGCATTCACTCACGCGAGCAACGATTTCCGAATTTGTTGCAGTTGCTGATCTTCCATTTCGCTCAGCGTCGTCAATATTTGTACGTCCATTCTCAAACATGTTGCCCCATTTCGCATAGCTTGGCGTGACATTGTATTTTCACCATACACTTCATGCAACTGCCCATAAATGTCAGCGCAGTTGCAGCTTTCTGCCTACAAAAAACAAATCACTGCACGCATTTCCAATTTGGACGCTATTTGCAGCCGTCGAGACATGTTTGAGACTGATTATCAGAAAAACTAAACTTGCCTCGTGGAAGCCGCTACGTCACGCGATACAGATGTATGTCTGAAGTGTTGCCACAAAGTTTCATCAAAATAGCCTCTGACAGAAAATTTTTACGAAGGAGTGCAACTAACTTTCTGACTGACCTACGTAATACCGAATGATATACACAGTCCAGTCACATTAATGTGACCACCACGTACTTTCCATGTCAGAGTTAAATAACCAATCACAGAAGGCAGGTGGCAGCACAGTGCAGTTGAGCGTATATAAAGGGTGTGTGAGGGCTTCGGAAAACATTTCAATCGTTGGCGTAATGCAGAAACGAAGCGATTTATCCGACTTCCAAAAGGGCATGATCATTGGCTTTCGGGCCAAGGGTGGAAGCATTTCCGAAACGGCTGAGTTTGTGAACTGTTCGCGTGCCGCCGTGGTAAAAGTGTACCGTGCATGGCAAAATGGGACTGTCCAAAATCAGCGACGTGGCAAATGTGGTGCACCACGGGCCATAGATGACAGAGGCGAACGACGGTTGCGGAGATGCGTTCGGGCAGATAGAGCCGTTGAGCAACTGACCGTTGAGCAACTGACCACCAAAATGAACCAAGGGGCTACCAAAAGTGTCTCCCAAAGTACTATTCAGCGAACATTGCTGCGTCTGGGCCTCCGAAGCAGACGCCTGGTTCGTGCACCTATGCTGACTGCTGTTCATCGACGGCGAAGGCTAGAATTTGCACGCCAGTACAGCAGCTGGACGTCCACTGAGTGGCGACAGGTTGCGTTTTCGGATGAATCGCGTTTTATGCTCCATCGGACAGATGGACGTTGGCGTATAAGGCGTGAAACCTCTGAAAGGAACCACCCTGCAACCATTGCCGGAACGGTCCAAGCTGGAGGCGGGAGCATTATGGTCTGGGGAATGTTTTCCTGGCATTCTCTAGGTTCACTGATCATTGTGGAAGGCACAATGGATCAATACAAGTACGCATCTGTCCTTGCGGACCATGTTCACCCCTACATGCGCATTGTTTTTCCTCAGGATGATGGCATCTTCCAGCAGGACAATGCGAGGTGCCATACAGCTGCCAGTGTACGTGCGTGGTTCGAAGAGCACCAGGATGAGTTTACCGTCCTCCCCTGGCCAGCAAACTCACCTGACTTAAACCCAATCGAGCATCTGTGGGACCATCTCGATCGAGTTGTTCGCGCCATGGATCCTCAACCGCGTAATCTAGCGCAGCTGGCCACGGCATTAGAGTCGGCATGGCTCAACATCCCAGAGAATACCTTCAGGGACCTATGTGACTCTTTTCCTGCACGTCTCGCAGCAGTCCGCTCTGCGAAAGGTGGTTATTCTGGCTTTTGACAGATGGTCACATTAATGTGACTGGACGGTGTATATCATCTTCATCAATTGCTTTAGGCGATCTGGGAATCTATTTGTTTTGAATCCGTGTCCCAGATACCAAAAATTCTAATTTTTTATTCTTAAAGGAATTTTCGACATGGTTATCTTACTGCATTTCTTTCAAATAAATCATTATAATCAAGCCAAATATTTATGTCCACTCCACAACTTTTTCAAATTTTCTTTGTATACTGTAGAAGAAATTTCAACGCCCACACACCATACTGGGCATCAGTCGTCTAATAAAAGCAATAATTTTAAGCAGTTGTGACTTGTAATCATATAACAATGATATTCAGGAGGGGCAAGTAATAAAGCAGTATCGTTCTCGTATTTCAATAAACAAAATATTTCTTAACTACATAAAATGTGTATTTGACAGCTCGAGTTTCGCCTATGAATCGAAACGATGAGAACTTCAAAACAAATGGTGAGATTCTAACGGTTTTTGAATAAAATTTTTTCGGCGAGGTATTTAAGAATGCAGTACTAAGGAATAAAACAATAAAATGTTATTTCCCAGCTGTAGGTACCTATAAACGAATTTGCAGCTACATAATCTTTGTTTCGAGTGTTGGAGTGATTATGTTTGTTTTATGTGACGTGTTATTTTACTATTTTAACTAACACGTTTAGTTTTTTTTCAGTTCGTTTGTGTGTTTGTTAAATCTGGTATTCTCAGCTTTGCAACATTTTATCAGATGTTTGTTTAGTTTCTTATGTTTTCCTTTTTTTAACAATTTTTGTTACTCGGGGTTCAGGCCTGGTTTTCCAGGGATTGATTTAAAAAAATTTTATTTGCTGCTTAGGTGCGTTTTGGACCGGCTTGCTGGCTGCCCTCTTTTGTTGTTGGATTGGCTTACTTTCTTAATTTGGACATATGGCCAGCTAGGCGGGCATAGGGAATGAAAAACATAAGCTGTGAGATCTTCAAATATTGATATGTGTTCCATGCTTCAATCGGATGGCATACCAAAAGGCGATAAAATTTTGTTTCTATTTTCATTCCACGACAGAATTCAAATTTATATCAGTATTTTCTGAGCCAGGTTTGAATATCTAGTTACGTGAATGTATATATTTCTAGAATTCTTAATGAAATTACTCTCATATCTGGAAGGTCTTAAATATGTTATTTATTTTAGAAATATCGTTTCAATAAAAGCAAAAGCTTACAACGATCAGTATTTATTAAAAAAATCGACGCATAAGTTACACTGATGGGTTTTTTTATATAAAATAAAAAAATGGTGAATTATTACAAAAATGAATCAAAATTTTTTCCTAAAAGATTTCAATTTTCTTGATTTAGTTTGCACTGCTAATTGACAGAAAACTGGATAACGCCTTAAATGCGGGAAATCGATGCTTAATGGAGTAATTTTCAGTGTTTTTCTCAGAAATTCAATTTGTTTAGAGAACACATTTGATTTCACGCTCGCTACCTTTGTCTAAAAATAGGATTTTTCTAACTAACAATTTGAATGACAATGAAGTCGAACAAAATGTTTCCCCATCGTCATTACGTTTCGAGCTATGTTACTCCGCATACTAAAATAGAAACGACGAATCATTACTCTTATTTATTCCTGCTTTTGTAAATTACAAAATCAATACTAATTTCAATGGATCAGTTTGTAACTCCTTTCGATGAAGTGCTTGCAAATTTAGATGCACTTCGCACCATTAAATCAAAGCGGTATTTGTCGTATAGTGAGATTTATATTTTAATAAATATTACTTTAAATGCTAATAAGATATTTACACTTGCAGCTGTTGCGGATTAGTGGCACCTTGATTTATCTTTTAATTTTCTTTGGGCAAATTAGTTTTGTCACTTTGGAATTAGTTTTAAGTAAAATTGTAGCATCTTGATATCGAACTCTTATTTTCACAATACTGGGTTAATTAGGTTGTCAATTAAAAGTGTTTCGTTCTTTGCTTGATTTTTCGATCTTAATGCTTTATCAGACAATCTTAAGAACACGAAATAATTGGAAACGTTTATAATTTGAACTCTTTATACAAGTGAATCAATAATAAGCTTTGAAAAATTGTCAAGTTCTTAATTTCCTAATTTAGTTCTTTTACATAAGTTAATCTCATTTTACTTTTCTGATCTAATCATTCTTCAATGTGTTAGATATTAACAGAGCATTTTTATTTAACAGAAAATGCCACCAGCTTGGAAAAATTTTCAAGTACAGTACTACTTCAGCAATGTAGTTGTTTATTTGATAAACAGTCTGTTGTTTTAGAAATGTGATGCTGGATTAACAAACTTTGTTAATGATTCAGTTAAATTTAAGAAATTTCGTCTTAGAAAATAATACATTTTAAGAAAAGGGAACTTTGATAAGTTTTACACGTATAATTTTGGATAAATGCCTGTAAAGGTAATTGTGACATGAAAAATTTTAATAAACTACTTTAAAATCAGATTTAACAACCTTTAGGATATGGGAAAAATAATTTATTGTTCATTAAAATCTAAAACATTGGCACAATGAATACCAGAGTATCGCCTATTACGACAATGGTTACGCAGCTAATTTCATTGTCAGACAGGCTATTTCCGAAATAATAACTTTTAATCATCTGAGTTTTATTTTTAATAAGAAGATTTCGAGATCAGACCTGTACTATAATTGAATAATGCAAATACAAAGCTCTCCTACAACTATGAGTTATGAATTTAATACTAATCTGAGAACTAAACAGTAAATTAAAGAGCATTTCTGATTAGGAAATAAACTTAATAGAAATAAAAATGAATTTCGAAATTCACGTAAGGCAATGTAATTATTCGTAAAGCTTTCAGACTATCTGCACAGAGACAAATGTCTCAGTGTATTTTATACAAAAAAAATTTTGCTTTGAGAAATTTCATAAAACAAAACAAGTACTGAGGATATCCTTTTTATTATTTTGACGTTTATTTAAATATAAATTCGGCATTTTGATAGCTTCTAGAACTGAAATATTCTTTTTGAAAATAACTAAAAAAGTGTACTTTTATTATAAATCAGTCGCATTTTTGCTAAACTTTTGACTTTCTAATGTTCTTCCGTATCTTCAATAAATATAGGGAATGTTTGAATAAAGCCTTCATAAAAGATTTTGGAAAAGCTATTTCCTATGAAACATCTACGAGTAATACATAAAAGAGATATTCGAGTTATGTGTTCTTTTCACATGCTCCCTCAAGTATCTTGTTTGTGCATAAAGTGCAAAAGGTCGACAGCTCTCTGAAATAGAAAATGTTTCCTCGAACGTCGCAGTCGCGAACTGATCAAAAATGTGCTTGAACGATATCATACTCTTCTGTTATCAATCTGTCATCTGCAGCAAGCCCGAAGACAAGCCGACACAAAGTAAGAAGTCATTCAAAGTGAATTATTTTGTTTGGAAAGTAATGCTCATACTATGCCTAGGCCATACTTATAGATATAATAATGCATTTCTTATTAAAAAGATAACCTCCTCAAAAATAGAGGGGAAGCGAGGAAAAGGAAGACCACCCAATATATGGCTGAATAGTAGGGAAAAAAATTGAGACTGATAGGGGTAAACCTATGGGAAGCTGTGGCGCAGGATAGGGGCAGATGGAGAAAACTTGCAGAGGCAGCCTTGGTCTGTAGCAGGCTGTAGAGTTCAAGAAGAAGAAGTAGAAGAATACTTATACTGGATTGTCTAGATGACGTAAGACTGCATTTTGTTTTAAACTTTGGATGCTACATAAATACGTACATGGTTAGATATTAACTAGAATTGCAAAAATATTTTGTTTTCCTGGAATAAGAATTACATTTCGGATTTAATACGATTTTCTGAAAGATATAATATATAATGGACTTTTTCCATTAGAATAAAGAAAGATTTGGGGTAGATACACAAAATCTTATAAAGATTCCGAAATAGATTTAAAGTGAAAGTTTTGGCTTTACTTAACCATTTAGAAAGTTTGAAAATCTAATAATATTCTTAAGGGAAAGAACTGTAACAGAACAGTATTTATCCTACAGATTTCAAGAAGTAATATTTGTAGTCTGTGTGCTAATCTCTTAGCGAGACATGATTTATCTGCGTTACTGTTTTAATGGTTCCCTAAAACACGAATGACGAATTCCTTTCATTAAAGCCATGAATAATATGCACATGACAGCTAAACAAATACAGTGCTATCCGACATCATCCTCGACATCTACATTTTTATTGCCAAATTAAACATTCAAGGAAAACGGGGATTGCGGAAGCTCTGTTATCTTATCAAAATGCGGTTTGCGTTGAAGGCATTGAAAGTATGAGGTGTGATATTTTACTGTATTTAAAAAACTATTAATACCAGGAGGTTAAATGTAAGACAAGCGGAGGAATAGGGTGCGATGTTGTGCTTTTGTATAGTTCCTTAAACTTATTTCGCGGTTTGTTTTGAATTAGAAACATCATAGAACTCCTTTCTTAATTTAAAATGACAGCGAGAGGTATAAGAAAAAAAACATTTAGGTATGTCAAAAATAGAAAAAACTCATGCAATTTATTAAAAAAATTTTGTAACTTTAGGTTAGATTATGACTTAAATGAATTTTAGCAACAAAATAAATAAAAGAGGATGTTATGTTCAGACTGCATTTTTAAATCAAGAGTTTATTCAAACGGCTTTAAGTACAAGACATGAAACATAATAATTTTGTCTTAGTTTAATTTTAGATTGGCATTTGTGAAAAAAGTGTGAATAAACAAAAGTGCTCTTATATACGAGTTTAGTAAATTCCTAGAACCAGAAAGGAAGAGCAGCAAGGTGCAGAGCTTATTCAGTTTGTAGAGACATTAGGTTATTTCGAAACAGGAGATATGATAAACGAGCAACGACTTCGCCGGGAATCGAACCACGGACCTCTCGGTTACACGTCGAGCATGCAGACCACTACACCACGAAGGCATGCGAAGAAGGCGGGAGAAATACCTTATATACTCCCCCTTTTAAAGGGCGGTTTTAGGGGACCTAGTCGCCAAATCCTGGGTGTGGAGAATCATCATCCACAACCCGTCCCTGTTCGGGCGCCAGTGTAGACACATTAGGTTTTTTTTGGAAGCAGGAGACAAGAAAAATGAGCAACGCATTCGCCGGGAATCGAACCACGGACCTCTCGGTTGCGCGTCGAGCATGCAGACCACTACACCACGAGGGCGTGCGAAGAAGGCGGGAGAAATACCTTACAAGTTTAAGCTATACTTTTCGTAGACGAACGACCATAATCAAAATTTATTTAGTTTTGAGCTATACTTTCATAGACGAACGACCATAATCATTTCCATTTTTCTATTGTGCTACATTCAGTAATTTATAGGCGGTACCAGTGGGTGAGGGATTAAGACCGATGACTACTCAAGTTCGTCCCAGATTCGATACCAAGCAAACGAGCTGGCTGCTTGGTTGGTTTTGGTAGTTTTCCCTATGTATAATGTGAGTGGGAACTATTTTCCCTTAGAAATTCCTCCATCCCTTCCCTTAGGCAGATAGCCCTTTTGTGCTTTATCATATTCAAATAATCTAACCTATCAGTAATTCATTAGTTTGAGAAATTTTGCAAGCGTACATTATGTGTTATACGAAAGAGACATGAGAAAAAAGTATTCATAGAATTTACCTGTGGGATATGGTACACAAGGTGTCCGCCGAAAACATCGCGGACGAAAACGTCGCTGAGAACGCAAGGCAAAAACGTAGTGGGACAAAACATCGGGGGAGAAAAGAAAGCCAAGTGAAAAACATCGCAGTTCCTAAAACATCGTGGTACAAAATATCGTGGTCGAAAATAAAGCCGTTCAAGAACTTCGCAGTTTAAAATCATCGTCGTCAAAAATATCGTGGTAAAAAATAAAGTACCTACAAATCAACGCATGACGATAACATCGCACACATGAGTTTTCAGATTTTAAAAGTTGTAATTGCATATTCGCATAATGATTTGGGAGCGCATAAGGAAACAGGAGTATTTTTACTTCTACATTTCATAGCTTTGAGTGAACTAATAGACTTTTGCTGAAAAAGTAAGAAGAAAACTTAAGCATTTTAAAATTGAAAATGAGTATAAAATTAATGCAACTTATAACACTTAACCGAATTTTAAATTTGCATAGTTAATTAACCTCCATGCAGTTATTTATCTTCCTTTTGCTAAATGTTTTTAGACTGCATTTTTCGTGAAAAATTATCAGTAAAAATGTATGAAAAAAGATGAATTTATGCATGATATTTCTTAATTAATTATGTAAGTTTAAAATTCCATTATGTGCTAGAAGTTGTATTAATTTCTACTCATTTTAAATTTTTAAATGGTTATGTTTCCGTCTTACTTTTCAGCAAAGTTCTGTTAGTTCATTCAAAAATATGAAATGCAAAAGTAGAAATATCCCTCTTTCCTTCTTGCGTTCCCAAATCATTATGCGAATATACAATTATAGCTTTTAAAACCTGAAAACTCATGTGTTCGATGTTATCGTCATGCAATGATTTGTAGGTAACTTATCTTTTAGCATGATATTTTTGACGATGATGTTTTTTAACTGTGAAATTTTTTAACCGCATTATTTTCGACCTCGATATTTTGTACCACAATGTTTTAGAACTGCGACGTTTTCTCTTTGCTTTCTTTTCTCCCACGATGTTTTGTACTACGACGTTTTCACTTTGCGTTGTTTTCTCCGCGACGTTTTCGTCCGCGATCTTTTTGCCGCGATGTTTTTGGCTGTAACCGGGGCACAATGCACCTGATACAGATGTGTACTCAGTTTTTGGATGTATGTGAAGAAGACAAGCAATACAAATACAAGTGACACATTTTTATTTAATTTCTTCCTTCAAAATGTTCGCGGAAAATGCATGGTACGTAATGAAACTTAGAATGCTGAATTTGGTCTTCAGAAGGCGTTAATGTACTCTTTGTAAGAGAACTGAGTGAAGCGGCAACAGGGCAACTTAGTTCAATTTGTACGTGCAAATGAAAGGAGAAACATTTTGATCCTTAACAGGGAGCATTTCCTGTCACACGGTCATGTAAATTAAAGAATTTTTAAAGTTGAAAAAGATTTATATATTATGCCACAACCGTTTCATTCGCCAAATCTCTTATCATTGGACTCTCTTATCGTGATAGATATCTTATAAGATCAAAATTTTCCTGTAATTCAAACTATCCAAGATGACGTGACGGTCAGTCTACGACGGATATTAAAAGATGCTTTTTTCTAACGGCTTTCCGGAATGGGAAGAACGATGTGATGCGATGGATGTTACTTCGATGATGACTACGAAATAATATTTTACATTGCAAATTGAACTGACTTACAAGCAAGCATTTTCTGCGATCGTTTTTGGAACACAGAAGTTTCGTTATACATTAGTAGTCTATACTTTTTGAAATGCTGCCCTTCTTCCTATGCTACAAACTACATCATTCGTCTAATGTTTTTAAGCTGTAGAACGCCTTTCGTAGAGACTGATGTTGCATACATATTATATTATGCCCTGCCAGTTTATCAAAATGGTATGCATGAACTCTACATGCAGACGTTACAGTTGATCAGGCAGCATAAGCGAAATACCTAGTGGAACATGCTGTGGGTATCGTAAAATGCGTCCCAAATTTATCGCTACGTGGAGGATCTACATTTTGGATTAAAATGGCTAAATGTAAGTACAGAAGTTGCTACGGCACTGTCACAATAAAACTGTATATTATATCGTAATACCTGTGGACAATATCCAATTAGGTCACGGAATTCAGCTGGCTAGTGCTTTCAAAGAACATTCAGTTGATAGAGACTATAAATTCATCTCAAAGGGGAATTTTGCGCCAGAAGAAAAATAATTTATTAAATGCTTTACGTAGCCCATGACGAACAGCCTTTGGGTACTTTCAATTTCGTTAGATGAAAGTCAGTCTACTCTAAACAAAATCATCTATGGCCGTATAGCATCGAATTGCTTCTAATGGGAAATGCTACTGCGAATGTAAGTTGATTTTCAGAATCCTATAGGGTCATCCTGTTTAGATTGCCTTGAAAGGGTTCAGAATATTCAGAATGCTTATAAGTTTTAGGACAGCTTTCTAAGGTAGATCCACACATCTTCAAACAGCACAAGGACAGTCACACAGAAACGCGGATGATATCTAGAATTTACCAACCGGTGAGTGGGTATAGTTTCTGTATTCTAATTGTCTAGATCAGAGGAAGCATTTGGTTCATGGTGTTCGCCAAAGTGACAACTTGGTCTTCTACGGACGTTCCAGTCGGTTGCTTGAAATTGAACTAATTATGTGTATAAATATTATGTAACTTTCGTATTGAAGTTTTTTATATGTTATTTTTGTACTAGTGTTTTTATTCGCATAAATTTATTTTCTATGTAAATGAAAACATATTTGATATGAATATTAATGAAATTTAGGACATTGTGCCCTTCATGACAATAGTAACTTCATTCATCTATTGTGATATGATTAGTTTCATATCCATATTTAGCTAATCTCAAAGATTTTATTCCTTCAAAACTACCAGTCGTACAATATAGCATATGGAACTAGGAGATCTTGTGAACGGTTTTTCAGGCGATGCAATTGATGGAGGGCACCAACAGCATTGCAATTCTTAAAAATGTATTCATTCGAAAATGAGGTCCCATGGAATTTAAGACCAAACGTATATGTCAGGATATATTTTAAGAATTAGAAACTGTGAATAGATAGCTTATAAGGTATTTTCTCCCTCCTTCCAGCATGCCTTCGTCGTGTAACGGTAGCACACTCGGTACGTATTCGAGAGGTCCAGGTTCAAGTTCCGGAGGAGGTACTGCACATTTTTCACATCTTCTCCTTCAAAATAACCTAACTTCTCCACAATGGCGCTCGAACTAAAAGGTGGTTGGCAATGATTCGTTACCACTAGGATTTGGCGAACGAGTCGCCTAATCCCCAGTCGCTCTTTAAAAGGGGGAGTATATAAGGTATTTTCTCCCTTCTTCCAGCATGCCTTCGTGGTGAACGGTAGCACACTCGGAGCGTATTCGAGAGATCCGGAGTCGGGTCCCGGTGGGGGCACTGCACATTACTGAAACCACTTAACTAGACTTGGCTGTTATAATTAAAGTTAGTGATGCAGTTTGCACACCGTCAACCTGAAAAAGTCTGATTTACTACCTGTTGTGCAATCATAAATAGGATAAAACTAGGAATGTGAGTGTCATGGATCGGTTGTGCGAGAGAATTCAGAGGGTTCGTCCGAAACGAGGAGAGGGATTTATTTTTGCTGCATGGCAATGCGCCCGCACGGCCCACCAGCGGCCAAAAGGTAAAGTCGCTGAACACTGGTAATTCGGTCCGAGGTTCAAATTCCGCGAACGGGCTGGCTGCATTGGGATTTTCGTGGTTTTCCAAAATGTGTAAAGTGTATACGAGCCAGCTTCCCTCAAAAAGTCCACCACGAAGGCATCCCATCCCTCAGGCAGAGAACCTTGGATTCTTTGCCTTAATTCACCAAACCAAAATAATGATGTGTGCTAGTTCTCAAGCACCATCTCCGATCTGGTTCTGAATGACTTTTTGTGATTACCGAAAATCAGACTTCACATGAAGGGTCAAAGAAAGGACAACGTAACTGACATTTAAGCCACAGTAACATGTAAATTGAATAACGTCCCAAACAAGGACTCTTCTGACTGTCTTATATGGTTGTATGAATATTCTGTGCATTGTACTCAAGTGGGGAGAGTCTACGTAGAAAACCTCAAGCATTAAAACCTTCATCTTAAATTTTCTGTAGTTTTAATTAATCCAGTTTTGGAATTTTTCAGAAAAACGGTGTACGTACGGTATTACCTCTGTCAAATAAATAAATTCATTGTCGACATTTAAATCCACATGGAATTGTCGAGTTGCATCATATTTGAAGGAAGATTTTTTTTTCTTGTCGATACATATACATGTTAACATTAAGTGCTTTAAAATAATACAGGGTTTTACAATAAGGAAGCAATCTGAATCCCTATGAATAATTTTTTTTTTCAGGAAACCAAAAACGCAATTAGTTATTATGAGTCATTTGGTAGAACAATTATTATTCCCTCATACAGTATTCATTCTTCAGTGAAATTTATTTTATTCAATTCATTATAGTTAGACATATTTCATTTACGTCCGATGTGTTTGAATTTTTCTTCGCATTTCTAATTTCATGTCTCGTGAAAGAGTGAATAATGTAACTTATTATGCATGTCGTTGAGATTTTGCCATTGAGCATTCAGTTCAGAATGTCAATTAGGCAAATATTGTTGTTTCTTGAAGAATTAAAAAAAAAGAAAAAAACAACAACACAGGTCTTCTGTTTTGCTTTGTTAAGGGAACGCGCGTGAAGAGAAAATGTTAATTGGAAACTAAACAGCTAACACTGCATGAAACAATATTTTTCTAGCCTGAAAGAGGTTTTGAATTTACTCTGAGCTATATGTGACGCCTCCACAGTTATTAAATAATAAATAATAATAGGTAATTAAATGTAAAAATTTGAAACTATAAGGTAATTAAATGTAGAAATTTCAAGGAAAATTTTGTCTTATCCTTGGTTAAAATTTACTCCTCCTTACTATAGAAAAGAAAGAGCGCGTTTTAGACCTTAATTTAAAAAAGTGCAAAGTCGGCACAAAGGAGACATTAGCGAGCAAAGCAGAATTATCAGCAGCTAGAGGAATTTAGTAAAATATTATAACAGAGTAATAGTCATAATGCAAAACAACACTCCTCTGTTTTAACAACCACATAAGTGGTTTAGAAAAATTTAAGCAATTATAATTTTTAATGCGTACTTCCTTTCGGTATACGTGGGATTTGGACTTTTTTTAGTTTAGAGAATAACTGCATTAGCTTTACTCAGAGGTCGAATGTTACACAACAGGTTTACACATTACAATTCGCATATGGAAAACTGCATAAAACGAAAACTTGAAATCTGAATGAAAATGTTAGTATGTGTTAAATCACTGTTAAAGTCAAGCATTGTTTGTCTAGATATATACAGGATGTTTCAAAACCAATGGAACATACTTTAAAGAATGATAGGACACACCAAAACAAACACTTTTCATCATAGGATGTATGGAATCCGTTGCAACTTACTTTCTTCAAGTCATCTTATTACAATAATGGCCATCGTATAACACACACACATATATATATATATATTTATATATATATATAAATCTTAATATATATCACCTTAATTTGAAATTTCTCAACTTTTGATTATACATACATACATATTTCAGAAACTTTAATAGTTTAATGCTGGACGACGTTCCTTGTAAGTGGAAATAAAGTCACTGAATATACATGACATAATGTTGTAGAGACATTAGGTTTTTTTAGAAGCCGGAGAGATGAAAAATATGCACTGCCTTCGCCGGGGATCGAACCACGGACCTCTGAAATACCGGCTCAGTGTGCTGACCATTACACCACGAAGGCACGCTAAGAATGTGGGAGATATACCTTATAATGTAAATCTGAAAAGGAGAAAGGGAAAGTGGAGGGAGGAGGTAAGCAAGTGAGACCACTATTTGTGAGCCAAAATTTGTGTAGATGACTAAAGATAACTCTAGGGCCGCTATGAATTAAAAGTATTGATTTTAAAATTTATCACTTGGGAAGAAAAGCCATGCTACAACTGGGGAGTGCATACCCCCCTCCCGAAAAAAGAAGAGCAATGAGTGAATAACTAATGAATTTCAAAATATAAATGACTATGAATTTAAAAATATAAATGATTATGAATTAGAATTATCGAACATAAAATTTGGAAAAGACTTTAGAAATAGAAGTATACCACAACTAGGGAGCATACTCTTCTCCCCCAAAAAAGGGCAATTAAAATATTAAATGAATACAAAATTAATACAACCACTTCTTTTATACACGAGAGTGAAGCGCTGCGAAAGAAGACGCGTGCGAGGAAACGAAAAGGGCCGTCCAGCGCTTAACCACTTAACGTGCGACCATGTATTCAATGATTGAAAGTGCTTATTTATGTGTATTTATCGCTTCTTAAAACTTGTTCCATTAGTTTGGAATGCCCTGTACATGTTTCCCAATGTTTTCTGTACACACACGTTTCTGTATTAAAAAAAAAAGACATCGGAAATATAGTTTTTCAGTCTATAGATAGGCAGTTAGGAATTTTTGCATATTTTTAATATTTGCTGTAAAAAATAACATCATAAAATTGAACTTAAAAATGAAGCAAAATATAAATGTTAACTCAGTTTACCTTCGTAACATGAAAAACTGTGCAAAAGCGGAGAGTGCTTATTGGATCGCAGTGGTTCTTTTAGATCGATTTTGTTGCTTTATAATATATATGTACGTGAGTGTGAGTACAACTGTGAATATTCCAAAAAAAAAGTATGACTTGAAGAATTAACTAAAAAAAGAGAGATATCGGGCAATTGCAACTGCAGTGCAACTGCATACTTTCAATCAGCTGCCACTGATTGAAAGTATACTCAGCTATACCTATATACTGATCTATATGTCTAGCAACAATCCGAGGGCTTCTCCCAGAAGAACTTGAATATTTCTCCAATTGGAACAGGAATTCAAAATACATAAGCATATAAGTGCCGAATAAAAAGACGATAATAATAATAAAAATAAAAAGATGCAATTGAGAATACTATAAGTGATGATGAGAAAATGTTGAATAATTTACAAATAAAAAATATCCACTGAATGGGAATGATAAAAAGCTGAATATCTAGAACGTGAAAACTGTTTGGAATATTAATACAAAATACTAAAAATTTACAGCACAGAAGCTTAAATATAATAAAAATGTGTCCTATATATATCTCATATTTTACAAAAATATTAATTAAAATATAATTTTTATTTTACGACACCAACAATAAAAAGGAACAACACTAGGCACCGGCGAGATTCGAACTCACGATCTCCTGTTTACTAGACAGGCGCTTTAACCAACTAAGCCACGACGCCCACAGGATCATAATCGATACCAAACATAACTTTAGTATGCCCTTGAAGCGCAAAAGTCATGTGATTCAGTTGGTGAGTGTCTTTTTGTGGTAGTGTGCATTTGTCAAGGAGTGATCGTCGATGTTTTTGGATATTTTGTACTAATTATGTTATGTTCACTGCGGGGGGGGGGAAGGTTGAAGGACAGTTCTGTATCTCCCGTTCTACTGGGCAGATTGACGAAATTCAAATTGCGTTTTTCATGTCTCGAAAGCGCGACTTAGGATATAAGATTTATATATAGCATTGTTCTAACACTGGTATTTTGACACAAAATCGGACTTTTTCTGAAATGACATGCAATTTTTTTTCCATATTTCGATTCTACTACTCAAATTATACCAAAATACTAAATTTTGTAAAATTTGGTGGGAAATTTACGGAGAAATTAAATTTTTTTTTCAGTTTGCGCCAAGAATAATTCACTTGGCGAACTTCTTAATTTATAGCGACATACTTTCATTTCCCCCTTTTTTTTTAATTGCACGCGAGCGGAAAAAAGCTCACGCTCCTTACTTTCAAATAATTTTAACAAAGTGCGTAAACAATATTTGGCGTTACTATCGCTTGCAACGAATATGCCAAATTCCAAAACGCTCCAATGTGTAAATTCACGTATATCTTAGGGAATTTTGAATAATAAATTCTAATTTTTTGCATGTGTGCCTAGAAATAAATCAACTTTAAGATGGCGTTAAACATTTTATTCGTTATAATACAAAAATGTTTCCGAAAAATTTATAAAAATTAAAAATACGAATTTAAAAAATAATTCAAAGAAAATATGCGAATTATATTTGGATTAAAAAAATTCGAATTCTGGAAGAAGGAATCAAGTAAGTTTAATAAAAAAGGAGATATAAATAAATACATATCAAATTCAATTAACACTGATGAGCTAAAAGTTTGAAAGCTAACCAGTGCGATTTTTACAAAACTTGACATATGGCAAATTTGTATTTTTAAATAATTTTTATAAATTTTTCGAAAAAACTTTCGAATTATTATAACCTATAAAATGTTAACCATCATCTTAAAGTAGATGTATTTCTACGCATACCTTCAAAGAACTAGAGTTTTTTATTCAAAATTTCCTAAGATATACGTGAATTTATATTTTGGCATGTTTTGAAGTTTGGCATATTCGTTATTAGAGATGCCAAGATTCATTATGTGCTTTACGCACTTTGTTAAAACTACTTGAAAGTAAGTACGAAGACCTTTTTTCCGCTCGTGTACGAAGAAAAAAAGGAATAGAAAAGAAAATCTGAAATTCTTCAGATTTTAAATTACGTCCAAAGGGGCGTTTTTTTAACATTTTGTGAGTTACCTTTATTTATTAAATATGATGTTCTTCGCACTTAAACGATAAAATTCAGTTCAAGATCCCAGTATCGCAAAATAATTTTAAAGTGAGCATATCTTTAGAATATCCGATACATAGTCTCACGCCCTGGAGATAAAAATGTTTTTTGTACAACGCTACCGTTGCTCGCTTTGAAATCCTTGAGTTTGTTAATCAAAAATTCGTTAAAGTTTTATAAAATATGAAATCGATAATCAAACAAATTCCAAATTTCAAACTTGGGCTTCCAGATGCTCATCTTCGCAGTAGGATTACGTCATTAAAAATTTGATGGCCCTAGGTACTGTTGTTTTATCAGAATGCGAGAAACATACACATATTTATGCAGATTCTTCATTACATAATTTCTTCAAATATAATACAGGGCGATAATATTAGGTGGCAATAGTTTGAAAAGTGAAGCGGACATTCAGAGTGATTCGACACAAAGTCGCAAAAGAACAACAAATTGACAAAGCCCCTTTGGACTAAAAATAGGTTGCTATAAATTAAGAAGTTCGCGCAAAGTGAAAAAATGCTCCAAGATAAAGTTTTGAATTTCTCCTTAAATTTCACACCAAATTTTGCAAAATTTAATATTTAAGCATCATTTGAGTCTCAGAATCGAAATATGAAAAAAATTGGTCTGTCATTTCAGAAAAAGTTAGATTTTTTGTCAAAATACCTATATTAGATCACTGCTGTATATAAATCTAATATATATCCTAAGTCGTTCTTTCGAGACATGAAAAACGCAAGTTGAATTTCATCAATCGGCTCAGTGGAACGGGAGATATAGAACTGTCCCCCCTTTTTTTTTGCGCAGTGTACGTGGATTATTTTGGTGTTCTAAGCGATTTTAAATAACTTAAACTATGTTTTACCTATGTCTCGTTTTGCTCTTTTTGCTCTTTAGAGTTATTTGGAAAAAATTATAGTTATCGAAACTAATCGCGACATATTACGTTTTAACTTCGAATGCATTTGCTATAGTTCGAATATTTTGCATGGAATTGTTTTGAATGTTTCTTTTGTGTAATTTTGTTTAAGATATTTCTTTTTAATAACATATTTGAATAGAGGGAGCCTCGACACTGAAGAGTATTTGATTGCAAATCTAATTGTGACAAAAATAAGCATGTCACTACTTATTCTTTGCCTAAATCACCTAAAAGAAGGGCTGAGTGGTTAAAGAAAATTCCACGAGATTTAAGCAAATTAAAAAAACCCCGTAATTTGTATAAAACATTTTGATGAATCATAGATAATAAGAAAGGATTGTATAATCTACACAAATGAATATAAAGAGTATAGTAGAAAATACCCTGAACTCGTTCAAGGCTCTGTGTCATGTATTTGAAAATGATCCGTGATATTCAAGTATAAATATATTCAAATCTCGCAGACCTTGTTGATGTAGAAGAAGTAAATTATAAGAAAGCCATTCAGGAAAGTTTACTTCAGCAGAAAACTGATTTAAAAAAAAAAAAAAAAAAAAAAACAAAAAAAAAAAAAAAAAAAAAAAAAAACCTGCATTAAAATGTCCTCATGACGTAATTAATTACTTTCGGGAACACATTTTAAAATTTAAAAATAAATGGTTTTGCTTAGATGATGACGGTCATGTAGCTCGCTTATGTTTATCTACAGCACCTCAAAATTATCCAACAATTTTGGGAAGCATCATTTAAGTACTGAAATGAATTTTGAAGTATACATACAAAATCGAAAAGTAAATAAGGTTTTCAGAATCATCCGTTGTTGATAGAATTCCAGTATTGGATGATTTAAAGAAAAATATTGAAACTTCTATTAATGATAAAACATTTCCATCTGTGTTAATATCTGTAATTACATTGCTAAATTCCATTGACAGTAACTCAGATAATTCTGAACATATTTCTTTTATAATAAAGAATTAGAATTAGTAACAGCGTAAAAAAATAACAGGCTTTACAGTAATAGAACTTTAATTTTTAAGCTTCTGCACTATTTGTACAGCCTTCTTGTGCATGCAGTGCTTTACTAAATTGCAACTATTCATGTATTCCAAGTACTCGAGTCTTACGCAATATTTATGAGTACTTTTTCATTATGAAAATTAAGTTTGGCTGACAGCATTAATTATTTAAAGAGGAAAAAATGTTTTTTAAAGAACAAGAACTTGTAGTAAATTCATTAGATGAAATTTACATTCAATCTATGTTTAAGTTAAAGGTGGTTCTATTTATCAAGGTTCTTATGTTAAATCAGTAATTGCAGCCAAAAACAACTGAGGTTTTCATGATAACATCTGTTTTTCCTTCGTATAAGGATGTAATTAATATTGTTCCAGTTAATGGATTGCAAGGTAATGATTAATAAGGAATGATTCAGCAGATTTTACTATAACTAGAAAACATAGGATTTAAAGCTGTTTCTTTAATTTCTGACAATAATGCTGTGGATAAACGTGCATGTGAACTAATGACCTCTAACAAAACTTTGCAGCCATATATTAAGCACCCTTTAGATGATTCTAAGTTTCTTTTCTTTCTTTTTGCACACTTCATATATTAAAATCAGTACGCAATAATTGGTGTAACAACAAATTAATTAAATTTCCTGATCTCGAAAATAATGATATTTTAAAGAAAGTTAACTTTAAACATTTGGAAATCATGTATGATACAGAGAAGTCTTATATTGTTAAATAGGGCCATTTACATACACAGAAAGCTCTTTATACTTCAATAATAAGAAATAAGATATCAACTAGCACTTCAAATTTTAAATGAAACACAGCAGGATTGAAATTTATATCAGAGGGTGATGCAGATGTTTTTGTTTCAGACGAAACTTACGATTTTATTTCAGTGCTTACGACATGGCGGAAAATTGTAAATAGTAAATAGTAATTTTGAGAGTAGGGGCTTTAATGATAAATTTCATGCTGCTCTCCTTATGTTGAGTAGATTAATTTCTTAGAGCAACTAGTGTTGTGACTTAAAATATGGAAACATTCTGTCCCAATTAAAGAAATTTTATCACCACAAATATTTCAAGTAAAAAGCTACAAATGCATTCATTCAATTGATTCCGTATTTATTTCAAAAGTATGAGGTTGAATATATACTGCTAGGAAAATTTCTTGAATCACGTTTTGGAATGTCAGGTTTAAATTATTGCATAAATTACCTCCTTTTACTAGAAAGGGAAAAGAGTCTTCAGTTTAAAAGCAATATAATAATTCCATCATCAAATATGTATGTCCCTTTTACCAGCTTGTGATGAGGATTATATTTTTATTCGTTTGTGAATGTTGATGAATTTTCAAAATTACTAATTAATGATTTTTCAGTGCTGGCTTATGTTTACCAGTGCTGATACTTTACCAGTATGATACTTTACCAGTGCTGGCTTATGTTTCGGGTTATGATTCCATGAAAGAATTAAATTGGTAAAATGCAATATTTGTCAGAATTGGTTGCAAAGTGTTCATTCAATAGCAGATGATATTTTTGGTTTTGTTAAAGAATTAGGTAGGGGAAAATTAACATTATCATCCGAAGTTACTTTATTAACAACATCTCCAATTGCACATTTCTTATTTAGTGAAATTCCTAAAAACATGGGAGATGTATTTCTTATGTCAGGAAGGTAATTGGGTATTTTATATAAATCCTCTTGCATACAGTTAGGCCGAATTAACTTTAATTTAACAGATTCTTGCATTTGTGGAATTGTGGAATGACTTGATAAACGCGATTAGAAAATATCTGTTTGACAACTTGTAAAATAATGTTATGCAAAAAATAATTATGCAAAAAATAAGAAAAATAAAATTAATGTTCATATTAAAAAATAAAAAATGACCAGTTAATTTTCGTTAACAAAAAGTGACTTTCTTGTTTCTGCATAGATTATATATAATATGTAGCATCTGTGTATATGGTACAATTCCAAGTGGAATAGACCTGTAAGTTAGAAAAAACCACACACCACACGCACGCACGCACACACGCACGCACGCACGCACACGCACGCACGCACACACACACGCACACACACACGCACACGCACACACGAACATATGTTTAAAGTTTTACCTTGTATTAACACACACTTTTCTTGGATGGTTTGGAAAAAGTGATAAAACATAAAATTGCAGCTGGCACAAATAGAAGACTGCCCTTTTTTTAAGTTTAACTAGCATTTCATTCTTTGATTTTTGCTTAAAAATTTATTTATAGCATAACGTATGTAAGTTTGTCTTTGCACTCAAAGTTTCTAGTATTTCAGGAATTTTGAATTCATTTCACTGCTTCAAAAAAATTAAGATGTCCAGTTTTTAATTAGTGAATGGAGTGAAGACAGATGACTGGGTATTCTGGAAAGTTATATAATTGGTACAGTGGTAGGGCCATGGATCTATGCAAAATATTTTGCCCTTAATATTTATTATACTACTAAGAAAATGTGAATAAAATTTACATCCACAAATCTATTGAATTTTCCCCCTTATGTGGATTTTATATTATTTTGGGAATACATATAATTCAGATTACGTAAATGGATTTTATTTTATTAAAATTACAGAAATAAGGTTTACATTGTTGATTCTCAATGATACTTTACTTACATAAACAAAAAAATTGTTTTAAAGATTATTGAATAAATACATCTTTACCGCCTGTGAAAATATTTTATTATGAAAAATTTAATGTAAATCTTGGAACTTCCTCACGTTTATTAATGTTCCTTATATTTATTTTAAGATAAAATTATGATTTTTGGCATACTTCGCGACTGTAGTGAACAGAAGATCGCCGTCTCCATCACGTGACCTTCCGAAACAGAGTTCGCTTCAAGGCAGTCGGCTATGGTTCGATATAATGAAATGTATTCGAAGAAGGAGAAATTTCTAGAAGTTTCCTCTGTAATGAAGAAAATCGAAGCATGCGCGCCCATCTATAGATAAAACTTAGAACCTGGTACTAAATTTTGTGGAAAGTAATTATATCACTGGTTTTCTCGAACTGAAGTTCTTGTGCTGACTTAGAAGTATTCAGAATAAAGAGTTTCGGTATGAATTGTTGAAAAGTTTGATCAAGTTTAGAAAAAGGTTTTTATACCTCCATAAAATTATTCTACTGCAATTTAAGTCGCTAAGTACCTTATTAGCTGGTAAATGCCTATTATTTAAAATCTAATAGTTCAGCTAAAAGAAGTACTTAAACTTTAAAATCTGTGAATGAAAGAACATTATTAACTGAAACTGTATCGAATATTTTGTGACACTAATAATAAAACCCGAGAATGAATATTAAAATTAATATAAAAACAGTTCTTAAATAATATATCATGGCATCAGAACAATCCAATTTTCTAGAGAAAACTATTCGTTTGTTATTAAAATTTAACGCATGTTACACCTTATTCACAAATTTACATTTTGATTAAAATGAGCACTTTCTAAAAAAAGTGCTTGAAGCATTTGTAAAAGATTAGGCAATGCCAGTGCAATTAAAAATATTCACGCTTATAAACAATTCGCGTTCCTTTTATCCTAGCTTTATTAAATTCTAGATGTAAATTAGATTAATTGCTGTATTACTGAATAACTTAATTACACCTTCAGAGGAAACTTGGTAGAGAGGAACCTGCATTAATTCCGAATGTTCAATTAGAAATTTCCCACTAATGTGTTAATTTATTTGCACAACGGAGCTGAGCCTGTTATTTTCCATAAAAACATTCCTGCACTGTGATAAACATTTCTCTGTTAAAATAAGCAACATTGTAAGAATATCCATTGAATACCACTTTCAGATTAAACAGAAAAGTGTGAAAATATCTATTACTGTTTGTTCTTGATTTTAATCTACTTTGACTACTTCACTTTTTATAAGTTTGCATTAAGTATTTCTTTCGATTTCTCAATTGACGGGCTTTGTTTCTCCCCTAATAAAATCGGCCCCCCAATGAAGAAGAGATTTTCTAACCGTTCCGAGTAAGAGCAGAGCTAACGTTGAATAGAAATGAAGGAGCTGTTAGGATACTTAAAGAGGTTTTATTGCTTCTTAAAGGAGAGGAATTATACGTAACTAGTGAAGTTTACATTTTCGCCTCTGGTGAATAATTAATTGACAAAGCTCATCTCCTAGTTACCAGCAACAAGAACCAAAACGTATCAAGTATTTAATCAATTTACATCTTAAGTCCTAGTGCTAGACACAGTGTATAGAAACTTATTTAAATTAAAAGAAGTGAAGCTGAATTCAGGTGACTGAAACCTTCGCAAAGTTAATTTTTGGACTGTAATCAAACGTTTTTGCAGTAGTTTTTTATAAATGGACCTACATAATCGGTATATTGTAATTAATATAATGAAAGGTACTGAAGTAAGTACATTAAAAAGTATATTCATCATATAAAGTGCACTGTATATTAGTACTTTGAAATTATATGCATATTAAATTTAATGAGTACAGTATAGTCCTGTTTATAGGACATAACATGAAAGCTTAAATTCGCATAAAATTGTTATTATTATAATTTATGTTTTACTTATTTTATAACTGTCAACTAAATCACAGTATCTCAGAACAGACACATTGATCATTATCAGGTGATCATTACCCTGAACATGAGGCTAACGAGTTCATTTGTAAAGCTATTTGCTAAACGTTACAGACTATGCTCGAGTATTATCACATTCTTTAATATCATTAATAACGTAATACGTATTTTCTGTTGCACAGCTCTTATATAATGCAGTCTGTATTAAAATGAATCTATCACTATTTTCTAAACAAGTAATTTTATAACTGTAGGCATAAAGCTATAAAATTACTACTGATTTCATTGTGCAGTAATTAAGATTATCTTGTTTTATGCCAAGTTTGTAATTTTTTTGTTCAGGCAGTCTACTTTAACCATATTTAGTAGTTCTGCATTATCTGATAACTATGATTATTAGACCATAATTCAGTTCCGTTTATGTTGGATAATCGGCATTCTGCTGTATTGAAATTCAATAATTATATGATAGTTTCAAAGGCATTAATTACTCTAATATAGATGCTATAATGTAATCGGTAGCTCTAATATGGATTGCACCGGTGTTCTCTATCGCATCAAGAGATCGAAAAGCAATCCATGGCTGAAGGAAAAATACTCAGCATATTATGAAAACACGCCGAGTATTAAAATTATACTTTTAATTTTAACAGAGAATGAGTAACTTATATTTTATAAAAATACGGAATTTATGACATTCATTTCAAGAAAGAATGTATGGAATGAGAGATTTTTTAAGTGATTTAGTATCTCTGTATGGAAGAACTTTTCAACAGAGTTTGGCTTCATTAAAAGAGACTTATGTCACAGCTGTTACTAAGTCAACACTCGTTAAAGGCTATAGATGTCCTTGCAAGATTTTTTTCCTATAGATGTTTATAATCGTTGAACAGTACACATTGCATTAACTTTACCTACAAAGAGTTGATCTTGATTCTAATAGAATTGTTGTGTTTTTATACAAATAATTATAAGCCCAAAGGGAAAAAATGAATAAATTAAAATTGCTGAATAAATATTTTATAGTTTTAAAAAGACTTTTAGAAAATCACTTCATTAATATAGGAAGTTTTTTGAAGGATTTGGGAAAAGATAAATAAAACATACAATTCACTGACAGTAAAGGTGATTCATCCCAAGCAAGAGTTATGTTACTTCACGTAGATCTTAAAATGTGTTTGGTTTGATCAATGAATAACAAGAATGATCAATAAATAGCACGGATTCGCTAAGAATTCATACGTAGAATAGGGTCTTTAAGGACAGAACTATGAATTTAATTAATAATAATAAAAAATAAATGCATAAAAACCCCGAAAAATGATTCGAAAGTTAAACTCATGTAAGTACTTGCAGTTTTGCAACTCATGGAGAAAAGAAAAGGGGTTGGGTTATTCAATTATGGCAAAGCACACGAGGGCTATCTGCCTAAAGGGAGGGATGCCTTCGTGGAGGACTTTCTAAGGGCTACTGGCTCGTATACACGTTACACATGGGGAAAACCACGAAAACGCCCATGCAGCCAGCCCGTTCGCGGGATTCGAACCTCGGACCGAACTACCAGTGTTCAGCGTCTTTACCGCTTGGCCGCTGGTGGGCGAAGAAAAGGAATTACCACTAAATTCTCATGCTTGTTTGAAGTGGAGGAGTCTTTTGTCTTGTTACAAATTGAACAATGGCCACTCGGATAATAATAACAGACGAGAAGCTTCTGCCATTTGCAGTGGCTGTCAAGTTGTTGCACATCGTGCTCTGAAATACACCGGACTCTCTTTTTACGCGGCGGATACGTTCCGCGCAATACCGTGTAAAAAGGTATACTAAAATGAAGAATGATGGTGGATAGCTTTCCTTGAATAAAAATTAATTCAGGGTATAAAAAATGGTTATTGTTTATTGTATCTTAATTTTTTTAATTTTATTTAAAAAATAACATTATAAAAAGTATACTTTACAAAATCGCAACAAAGATTTTTATCATTATAACACTATCAGATAATAGACGTGCCCGTTTACGCACATTTGGTATGATATCGCTTTCATCATTTGAGATATCCAGAGCCTGTGTAATCTTTCTTTTCACATTTTTGGGTTTACTAGATTCAATCAAAAGCTCCGTTCTCGATCGCTCTGACTGTTTTTGTTTGTGAGTTTTTTGTATAACTCTTGGTATCTAGTCATGCAAGCAGTCAAATTACGTTGAAATTGTAGAACTCGTTCTACGTTGTTATCTTGTGTTATAAAATGATTTCCAAGCTTATTAACCAGTTGTAGGCTATTGAGGATTGAATCCGCTGTGCTGAATAAAAAAGCGCAAATGCATTTGCGTTTTTGCAGCTCAGGATGGTGGTTCGGTAAAACCATCGAAACTAGTCCTGTGAAAATTGAAAGTATAACGCTGAGTTTCGTTGTTTGACTTTTAAATTAATATTTCTTCCTTGTTAAAGTAGAAATCAATTCAGCGGCATGTTCAATAATAAGCTCTTCAAAGCCTTATAAGGTCTCGTATGCTTTGGTATGATAAATTAGCTAGACGTTAGAAGATTATTTAGGGAATTATTCCTAAGTCATAAAGTATGATGAAGTCAGGAGAAGTGTGTAAGAACCCTTCATTAACTAAAATTTAAGTTCACAGAGGGCAGCAACTCATGCTTACAAAAGCCAATACTTTTAGCTTAAATCAAAAAGGTATGACTAACTTAAAATTAAATGAAAGTTAAACTAGTCCAACGACTTCACAGGCTAATTAACGCTCAGGCTGGTTCTTACTCGTAAAAGGCGACGTAAACAAGTCTAATGGCAAGAAACGCTTAGTGCCACAGAAATTTTAATTGCTAGAGAAATCAAGAAAGCAACGGGGCCGTCAGGACGACAGACCAGGCTCTGAATTCACCATGGATCATGGATCATCACTTTGCTGCTGGCATGAATTACTTTGAGTTTTTCGCAGTAACTTAAATTGCGTCCTAAGGCCTTTCACAGTAGTCATAAAAATTAAGGTGCTACGCACCACACCCGAAGGCGAAAGAATCGGTACTGACAAAGTCAAGTAAACAGTTGTGCATGTAAGTTTGAATTAAGTAAGCACTTGTAAAAATATATTCATGTTTACAGTTACCACCAGTGTGCATTGGGATAAATAGATCTTTGGCGCTTTACAACGTATCCTACTGAAGAATCATATTCGGTGAATTCTTTAATTGCAGGATAGGGCGGGTTCTTTGCCTTTTCGAAAAAGTTATGAGCAGTAATTAACGTTTGGTCATGGATAGGCTTTATTTTTAATTCCTCAGGGATAATAGCGTTCACTATTGATTTTAAAATTTTGTTCAGCAAGATATTTATTATTACTCTTTCCGTTTTATTTGCAGTGGCCCATGCCGGAACTGCATATAATAAAATAGGACGAATGGGGGAAAAATAGAGTGTTCTTTTTACATGAATATTCAGTTTTGACTTTCTTCCGATTAAACAATTAATCGCCATGTAAGCAGAATTAGCATGGTTTAGTACATAATGGATATGATCTTTGAAGGTGAGTTTTTGGTCATTGGTAACTCCTAAATATTTGTACGAACTTGGAAGAGAAACAGTTTCAACATTTATTGTGATGTTCACTCTCATTGTAGCTCTGAATTCATCTTCCAAACTTTCTCTTAAATACTTCTACTCATTTGAAAACAGGCTCGTTAGATCATTTACATTCTGGCAAGAAAGTTGAATGCAAGAGCAATAGGAAAGACTGCTTCAAAATAAATAAATCCCCATACACTTCTCAATCAGTCGCATGTTTCACAGTTATGGCATCTGAATTCAGGTCACGAATGTAACGCATTGTGAAATAACGTTCGAATTATTATTATTTTGTACCGCGTTATTTCGAAACCGTGCCAAAAAACCCTGTAAAAAGAGAATCTGGTGTAATCACAATGAAGTTTTTGGATAATACTGCATGCGGTTAACAGCAACAGGAAATATCAAAACTATTGGTTCACTTTTGAGCCACAATATTAAAACTTTTAGTTTCTGTTGTGATTTTTTTTTCGAGTAAATACGATTCTAGATCTTTTCCTTGGAAATTTATTTCCCCCAAAAGAAAAAGAACCCCCTCCAAAAAAACTCTAGTGAGGTAAGCTCGAGAGGTCAAAGAATGCTTCCTGGAAATTGAATGTTTAACACTGAAACAAGCGGGTGATTCTCCACCTCGGTGAAAAATGATGCAATCGGATTCTTCTTTATCCTCGACTAGGGAAAATAAAAACTTTCCATCATATCTAGACCCATTCTGCTGCTGAAAGCAGACGAAAGCCCACCGTTATTCTGTAGGACACTTCATCTCCTGATGTTTATATGGTCTTTCAGAAGAATTCAGTTACAAACATAAAACAAATAGGCTGTTGCAGAAATATGATTTTGTTTTAGTTTGCATCTTAACAACAGAATGACAGTAAGCTAAGGTATTTTAAATGAAAGATTTCAGTTGGAGTGAGTACGCAGTCTTTTATGACATGAAAAAATTACAAAAATCATCTAGAAGATATCAGTTCAATGGCCTCCATTTTCTTGAGATATGAATAGGCTACTTACCCCTATCCCAAGGAGATCTTCACAAAAATATCATTCTGTTTTTCAACCGCCTGTCTGGAATTTAAGAGAGTAATTATATTAATCGCCGCGACCTTAAATGATGGACTTTTCGATTAGTGTTGGCAGCTGCAATTTACTAAAAAGAGTATTTATTGCGATCGTGGTAACAATACACAAAATTATCTGATATTATGATTAGAATTACCGGCAGACAAAAAATTAACTCATTGTTATTATCATTTCTAATTTTCTTCAGAATTCAGTCCTAAGGAAAATCTAAATGAATATTATTTGTAATAAATTCTTCGCTGTATACATTCGTGTTTATGTCACTCGAAGGCGAATGGCTAAAGATGGCGAGCGTAAAAAGCTTTTTCGGTATGGTTAGGTTAGTTTTTTTAAGTATGGTAAAGCCATGAGGACTATCTGCTTAAGAGAAGGGATGCACTCGCGGAGGACATACTGAAGGAAATTGGCTCGCATTTACTTAGAAAAAACCCTAAGAACTAATCATGTAGCTAACTCGTTCACTTGAGTCCAAGCTCAAACCAGGTCGAACTACCAGTATTCAGCAATCTTAATCACTCGGCTACTTATGGGCTCCTTTTTCGGTATGATTTTACATAAAGATAGTCAAGCTGTATGGGTATTTTTCCGATGTGCAGCTTGAAAGTAGACCCTTTTCTCTTAGAAAATTCTTCACAAAGACATCTCTTTTCAGATGATACAGTCCTTTAAAGTTTTGATCTAGCTAACTTATTAAACCGAGCATTCGCGTTAATTTACTTCGTTTCAGTTATTAAAGTTATCAGCAATATATAGCAGTGTACTATTACTAGAATAGCAACTTTCTTACTTGCCCTGTACATATTGTAAAACTTGTAAATATATGTCATATTTCATTCCCTGCTGATTAAGAATTCAACATAAGGCCAGCTGCTTAAAAGGTGTGATCAAATATTCTATTATTTTCGAGAACTCTTTTCTGCCAGGCGTGGGTTTCAAGTAAAAAGGAGATGTCAGACGCATAACAGGATCGATAAGTCAAAAGGAAGTAACACCTAGAAATTCTATTCTCTGAGCTTAATTTATTTACTGATATAAAATTTTCTCCAACTCGCATAAAGCAAAGTGTTTTTATTGACAGTAAAATTTTGCGTTCTGAAAAATATTTCTTTTTTGATGTACAGTGGCATCTCGGTATACTCCCGCTTTGAAAAATATCTAACTCGGTATAAGTCCTTTTTGGAAGCAAAACGTTTTGTTGGATATACGTTGTTTGTTTGGAATACGACTCGAGTTCAATGACTGTGCGCAATAGACATGTTTACCTCCTTCGAGATAACCTTACGACTGCTCCTGAGCGTCAGTACGCTTGTTGCTACTTTTCAGTAAACAACCAATTTTACAATTCTGAATTTTCAAGTGATTTTGTGACTTTTTTCATGTAAATGGTTTCCAAATTCATTGACAATGCGTTTTAGAGAAGTTAATGAAAAGAGTGAAGCAACGAAGAAAATTTCAAGGATAAAAAAGAGATTTTTGATAAAAAAGAGATCATGCACAAATCATGATGGATAAAAAAGAGATTGTTGAAAGGCATGAAGATGGCATATGTATCCGACACTTGGCTAACGGATGCGTATGCCTAATACGATGTCTATGACTGCAAAAAAACAAAGATGCTAGGTGCCATGCTTCATTTATGTGTAACCAGTGCATTTGTATTTTATTATTGAACAATATTATAATAATAATAAGAAAATTTTTTATAAGAACAGATCAATTATTTTCCTTTATTTCGTATTAGAAAAGTTCGTTTGGTATACATCCAAGGATCTCGAACAGATGAAAGACATATACCGAGTTACCACTGTATTCTCATGCACAGATGATGTGAAGCAGTCTGCATAATATTTACCATCAAGTACATCTGTGGCTTTACGAGACTATATGCAGATAGATTAATTAGTCGCTTAGGATGATTCGTAGACATATCTGAACAATATTCTTCTTCATATGAAAGTAAATGCAAGATTAACGGGACTAAATGCTTCATTTTAGAATAGCTAAACCACTCGTATTCTTTTGTAAAGGCCACAAAGTTCACAAATGAGTGACAACTTTGATTTATAATTGACAATCATAAGCATAATAGAAAATGGATGAAAATTAGCAAAGATAATTCGCATAAAATAAGTATTTGCAAATGTTGCAGAAACGTGATTGGAAGTTTTGGTCTTACCTTCACTTTTAACTGCTGACAGAGAGAGAGAGCTGCTGGCATGAGTTCATAGGTTGCTTAGTAGCAGCCTTTGAACGTAAGAATTAGATCCTCAAAGCAGCCTGTGGCTTTCACATACATTACACCAATTATCTTTGTAAGTTTTCGTCCATTTTGTATCTAATTACAATTCAGAGAATCAATTTTAAGCACTTACAAGTACTTTTATAGGTATTTTGGTGTCTTAATTTATATTATAAATAATCACACTTAGATCAACTTTATGAATAAAAGTAGAGTAATTAGTTAAGTCTAGTATTTAGCTGTTTTATGCACAGATCGCTTTACGTCTTTATTAATCAAACATTTGTATAACTTAATCAATGTTTTACTATATAGTTTCGTTGAAATCATCTATAAAAATTCAAAATGGGGGGCGGGTGAATGTAAGTTAAAAACGGAGAAGATTATTTTACAGATTAAGCTGCCAATTATTTCTAAAAAAGCAAAAAGCAAAGCAAATAAACGTAAATCAAAAGAAGCCTTATTAATAATAAGTTAAGACTCTTTGAACAGAATAACAGAGAGAATATTACGACTGTATGCGAATACAAGTTCGTAGGAGCTGAAATGTTAGTTGCAAAAACAAGCTAGACAAATGTTCAGCACTGGAAGTTCCTTGGGCTTAAGAAAACGCTAATGGTTTGTTTTCGGTCCTTATCAGCATAATTTTTAATTAGTAAATCTCCATCAATCAGAGGCGGATTTAAAGTATCCTGCATGTCGTAATCACGACAGACAGTACATACCAAAAAATTCCTAATTCATTAATTGATTTCAAAAACAGTAAACATCTCTGTGTCTTAAGAGGAAGGGTTCCTAAATGTTCAGGTGAGGTAAGCTCCCCCCTCCACACTTCGCAAATCTTCCGCTGCCTTCAATCTTCCTTGCAGCGTCTTCTATTACTCTGAGCATAAGTGCAAATATTTGTAAAATGTAGTTCTTCTTGCTATCTGATTTAAGCCAAAAGCGTTAGAAAATGACCCCATCCATAACAAAAGCCAGAACAGTCCTGGAAGTTTGTTAATTTTCAGCTTTCTTTCTTTTTTTTGGGATAAAAAAAGAAGATTACGGGAAATTATATAATGATATGGAGGATCCTGAGACCGATGTTGTAGACAAAAAATAGATGAAATAGTATGAAACACACTGCATATAAAAAGGAGTAACATTTTCTTGTAACAAGAAGTAGCATCTACTTTATTACTGGTCATTTGGGTTCCTCTTTGCAGTTCTCGGAAATATTATATCGATAATTACGAACAGTCGAAACTTTCACATTGCTCAGCCCATAAAAAAACTATAATGAGAGAAAGTTTTTCAGATGGTTCTTTTAAGCAAGAAACTAATCTTAATCATAGATGCCTGTTAGATAATCTGTAACTAGTTTGCAAGTTGAATGAATAAACGCCCTTTAAAATGTTAAATTTTAACTTTTAAATCTAATAATTTATATCACAGTTTAATTTGACTATGCTGTTAATAAAAAAATCCATTTCAAGCTATTATCACTTGCTAATTACGCATGTTAATGAAAGTTGCAGCAGTTGCAGAAAGTTCCAGAAACTCAAGGGAGAAAAGGGAAAGTTTTAATATTTATCTCCTAGAAAGAGGAAAAAAAAGGCATCTGTTCTAAAAATAGGCGCAAGGGATTAAATAAATTGAAAAATGTTACATAGGCTAGTTAGATCGAAATAAATATGGTATATGAATAAATTCCACGAAGAAAATTGAGTTAAAATATTCATTATTATTTTAATCCTTCTTTCTAATTTTCAGGTAGTATCTCGTGAATACATTAATTTTATACTAAAAGCCTTAAAATACATAAACGTAAGCATTTGCATGCCCATATATTGAACAACTGCGATAATATTTCAGTAACAGCACGGCTTTCTGTTTGTCAAGACTTCTGTTTGAAGCAGTATATATTAAACTATCATCGAGGATGCAGTTAAAAGCAATCAAAATAAACGATATAAACGATATTATAAGCATTTGGAAAGATGCTAAAGTAATCAAGAAGAGTAAATTTTATGTTTTCATGGCCAGCATCAGTATTATAAAGTAGTTTTGACTTTTATGAGACGCCTGTTGTCTCGAAACGTAGGCATTCACCACATTAAGAATGCACACTTGAAGAGCAATAGCACGAGAATAAATTACCCTATTTCGCTCTCTTTCCTTTCCCATTATACTTCGCCTAGTTATGTTTCTATGCATCTTTAAAGCGTGTATAGATTTGCATATAGTTAAATAGGGAATATAGGGAATTCGGAACAAGGCCTAATGTCGTGTGCTCAGTAATGAAGGGATTATAGAATTACGTGAATGGCATAGGTCACAGCTCTGCATTGCAGAATGGATTAAAGCTTTAACATGACATGAAATCATTTGAGTCACCTGTTTCCGAATCATATACGTGAAGCTTAATTTTGTTTCAGCATTCATATATTTTGCTTTGTATCACTAAATGCAGCTAAAATAAAATTTTCTGAACTCAGACTACGTTGCATATTTCAGCACTGGAGACCTTCTCCAAGATAAATTTGTGATGGTAAATGCGGAATTTTATTTTTGAGAAGAGATGTAGTCGCAGCGACATAAACCAGCTAGGCAAGATTTCGATGTATATAGCAAAAATTTTGTTTTAAATTTCTAACAGCGCTTCTTTGAAAACAATATATCTGATCTATTGAAATAGAGGAATATACAACTTTTGTTAGAGTACTTGAGGAGTATGTATAGTATTATATTAATGTTCATTATTTTCTCGGAGCGGGAACATAAAAAATTAACTGCACCCTCGGTAGCCTTCGAATCACAGATCTTCTGATTGCTGGTTGAACGTGTTAATCACTTAAAACAGGCTAGCACGCGCCTTGGTATGCATTTGAGAATTCGACAATTCATTATAATTTAACATTTATTGCCATCTTTAATTGTTTATACGCTGATTCGAAATGATGCGAGTTTCCTTTTCCGTGTTAATCATCGCTGTATGTCACTACCCCCTTTAACTATTTTAACTACACTAAAACGAGGCGAAAGCTTCGTACTCGTTCTCTTATTAATATGAGTTTGTAATTAGAATTTACATTTTATGATCGAGAAGTATATAAGCTTGTTAATACAGAGAAAAACGAAGAAAATCAAAAATGGAAATTTTATTAAACGTAAGGCTAGCTAACATTATTTTATTGTCACACAGAACAATTTGGTACATACGTGTTATCCTGTAGACCATAAAATGTTCACCAAGCAACACAATTTAGTGCCAGTTATGTATAAGCATGATGTCACACGACATCTGCACTTTCGTTTGATGTAACTGCGACTGAAGCTTGATAAGCTATCTTTTGTTTTTAAGAACAAGGATATAAATTAACTGTTAGTGCTGTATTTTATTCTTGCATTTTGAAAAAAGAGGAGTTTGAGAGATGTAGAATGATACTTGCGATGCACTTAGGCTCCTTTACAGCTCGAGAGAATTAACATCTGTTGAATGAGGAATACAGCAGCTGGATATAGCTGACTAAAAAGTAATACATTGAAGCAATCACCTGCGGAGAGCTTGTACTCATAGTGTTCTAATCAGAGCGTTATGTAAAATCGGAGGGCCAACAAAATAGTAGAAATTGACGAGAACCACGTTACGAAAGGTTAAAAAAAAGAAGTGGATCGAATACTTCAGCAGCAGTGGCTATTTGGTTGAATTGTGCAGAAAGACTGATAGATGTATTATTGTAAGAGTTGCAGGTAGAATTGCGGCTCAGAATTTCGCAAAAACGATTAACGTAACTTCCGCTCAATTTCCGCAAACTTTCATGGCTATGGTAGCTAACATTCACGGTAAACCTGATAATACGTTAAGTACCAAAAATTTTAATAGCTTGGTATGCATCTGAATAAAAATTCGTTTTTTAGTATGATAGAAATGAGTATACTTTATTTAATTAAACACTTTAGATGTTACAGGAAAGAATTATATTGCATATTATTTTATTCTGAATGCATTAACTCTATCAAATACTTTAGGTATAGCTCAAATTTCAAATTCGAGTTTTTAATTTTGAATTAAATGCTGTTTTGGTCGAACTTTCCAAAATGTAGCGCTTTTAAATATAATACTTACATAAAGATTACCGGCTATTAAAGACATTTTTTCCATTTTTATTGATTTCGAAAGTTTTTCGTGAAAGATATAATCTGACACTTGACTGCACATTATTTCAGAAACTTCTTCTGTTGAGATTCATTTTAGAAAGCCTATTAGCAGACGTAATCAAAAGAGGTGACTACTGTGGTCAAACTTCGGTGATTTTCTATAGTGGCCTATTTCTATTCAGCAGACCATGTTTCGACCACGACCCTGCTTAACCAGTTATTTCAGTTACAACGTATATTTAATATTGTGAATTTTTTAATTCCTTTGCAATAATGAAATGTTTATTTATACGTGTATGTCCGTAAAAACTAAAGTACTGTTTTAAATTGAAGGAATAGTTGTAGCTAAAGTTATGGTAACTGCATAGTATGGAAACTGGAGTATGTGTAAACAAACTCGTTTTTCGAGCAACCAGTCTCAAAGATTTCAGATTAAGTCTCACTAAGTCTTTTTGTCCGATAAAATATTCAGGCTGTGCTAAGGAACTCATGTGTTAGGGAAAATAGCACAGTAGTCTGCTATTCTGCAACAAATTGCCTTTTGTTGCTCTTAATGGGCTTATATTTCTGTTGCAGACGAGTTAAAACTGCTGTCAGCCAAGTCCCCCCGGACTGCATTTAAAATTATCAAGAGAAAGAACGAAGTCTGTTGACAGTCATATATCTGAAAACAAATTATTTTCGAGTTAGATTATGACTTTCATCAACAAACAAAAACTACATTAGGTGAAACTGATATTTTTTTAACCAGTTTTCTACGTTAACAGCTATTGTGACAATGAGTGCTATGTTGGACGTAAATACTGAAAAGACGGAAGAAATGAGCACATCATTGAGAACAAAAAAGGAGGTAAATATATTCCTATGAATTAAGCCATTAGCGAAGTATCTAAAAGGTAACTTTAAAAAAGTTATGCTATATAAATAATTACCTAATTGCATATTTCAATAATAAGAGAATAAATTTGTATAGGAAGAAAATACGTAAAAGTATTTGCAGTTTTGGTGAGAAATATTTTCGCAATTGGATTTTCGATTTTGGAAACTACAGTGACTTAAAGCAAATCACTTTAATTAAAAGAGTCGTTTAATAACTGATTAAATTATTAAGATATAGGCGAATTTAGAGTGAGTACTAATAGTAAATAAAACAATGCTAGAGACTTTTAAACGGCCCATATGTAAAAGATATATAATTATTTAGTTCTGTAATGATGCATAAGTCTTAGAATTCATTTTACAGAGATCAAAGTCTCAACATGTAAGTGTACTCACAATATGTAAATGATTATATGTAAATTAAAGATGAAATGAGTTTGAAAGCAAAGTTTAAGAAAATATAAATATATCACTTGCGTTTAACTATCTTCAGAAATGAAACTGGAAAACTGAAATAATTTTAGAAAGCAATCATTATGTATTCGAAAATGTAAAACTCCTTTATTATAAGTTTACGCTTTTTAACATGTCATGTTTTTAAGGTTTTGGAGCTTTAGCCGAATATTCTAAGCATCAGCTAAAATGAATGTCTTTTTTAACCCTGAAAGATAAAGTTATTTGTTTTTTTCTGTGACAGGATCAGCTGGTCGTTTACTCGAGGGCTATCGTAACATGATAGAAAAATCGTTTACTTGTGCTAGGGAAAAATTCCTTTATATTCTTTGGAGCTCTTCTTTTCAGTGGCTAACTGACAGCGTATTTGAAAGTTTTTATTCATATTAAGAAAACGTGTTGGTTTATTATTTATTTTATTATTAAATGATAATAATAATACTTCAAACCGAGTAAATAATTCTTTTATTAGTGATAGGACCAAGTTTTAGAACTGCGTAGATGAAATGAAATTTGACGTTAATAGTAATTTTAATAAAGAAGAGGATAAATGTAGTAAAAATAAAGCTGATAATTGTAATGACATAGGCAAAAGAGTTAAAGTATTATAATTAATACTTCAAATTTGGAAGGACGTTTAGATGTCAAAATGCTCTAATTCTCAAAGTAAACGTTTTGATATTTTTTGTTAGTCAAAGGTTCAATATATAAAGTATACATTGTATGATTTCAGTAATAAAATTTGCATTACGTCATTCTTCCCGCCAGTAACTTTTTTATGTTAAAAAAGCAAAATATCCGTGTTAAAAAATAAATTGCTTTATTCATAAAGTTAAGATGAAAAGTTTACCAAAATTATAAAGTTATGTGTGAATTTTTTTGGCTTCAAAATGTATTAAAATTTTTTAATAGCAATTTATATTGTTTATAGGGCGTTTTAATAATTTATCGAAGATAATGCACAGTAATTTAATTTTTAGTGTTTAACAGGTTTTAATTAAAACATTTTTGTTTTTAAAACTAGATATTTAATACTAATTTATGTATTTTAATTTTCTTCTATCATTTTATACTTGATTTTTACAGATTTTGGTTTAGAGAAAAATTGACATGAATAACTCCATTATTTAAAAAGAGATATTGTCGAAGTTACCAACATGAAACGAGGTGAGGCTTTTCATGCCTAATTCTTATCAGGTTCTAGATGCTTTGGATAATATTTATATAAGCATTTAGCCAAAGTAATAATTGTCCGAAAGATAGACTGATGTCAGGAAAAGTTAAATTTAACTGTTCTACAGTCGCAGTTGAAGTTCATTTGTGGTCAGCGAAATGGCTTTTAGGTATTATGTGTCTGCTATTAAGAGCATTGTATATGAGAACAGACTTTAGAGTTGTAGGCTGGTAGTATTTTTGGGAAAAATCGAAGAGAAAAAATTGCATGGGCCAAACAACATTTGGAAGAAATTTCTTAAACATGGTGCAAGGACCTTTTATTAAAAAATTAAGTTTTGTCTCTGGAAGCTATGAGATTCATCATGCCAAACAGTTCTAGGCTCTAAATTTAAGAGAAAGTACCAAATTCTTTCTTTGAAGCATCGGGTAAAGCATGTGATGACTTTTAGACATTTCTGTGAGCATGAAACCGGCCATTTGACAGAAATAAAGGGCTATATGGGGATGTGTTAGGCTATGAAAACATGCTAGAAAAGTCAATGTTGCCCTACGCTGGCACAGTTGTTGGTCTTTCAATGGTTCTGCAAGCTGATAACGACAAAAGCAGATAAAATAATTGGCTAGTTGCTTTAACAATTTCCTTATTAAATTCATATGAGCATTTTTAGAAGCACTGAAAGGGAGAGCATCTGCATTTACAAGAGAAAACGAAGCTTAAAAGTTGTGGGGTTTT
The DNA here is from genome assembly GCA_000611955.2 of Stegodyphus mimosarum. Taxonomy (NCBI): domain Eukaryota; kingdom Metazoa; phylum Arthropoda; class Arachnida; order Araneae; family Eresidae; genus Stegodyphus; species Stegodyphus mimosarum. The sequence goes on from KK112776.1 coordinate 158,033, forward strand.
ACTATTTAAATCTAAAGCTCTAACTTAGAACCCCACGAACACTAACAAGCGAATAATCGCTTAAGTGTGTGAACAGAACACGTAAGACTTAAAGAGGGTTTATAATCCTTTATTTTTCAGTATATTTACAATGAGTTCCTACTTGGAACTTTACACAAAGCCGCCACTCGGGCTTGAACGTAAAATAATAATAATTTAAACTAAAACTATCTTAACTAAGCTATTTGAAAGATATAGCCGAAGCTATCAGAATCTAACTAGTTGTCCCCTAAGTGTTAATTAAATCGGCGAAGCCAAGCAAGGGCGTAAGGTATGGCCGAGCGTAGTAACAGCTAAGAGAGACGTAGCCAGAAGATAAACGCGTGCTAGTCAGGGAATCAGACTCTCTCTCTTGAAGTCGGTGAAGTTGTAGAGACATTAGGTTATTACGAAGCAGGTGACATGAAAAATGAGCAACACCTTCGCCGGGAATCGAACCACGGACCTCTCGGTTACGCGTCGAGCATGCAGACCACTACACCACGAAGGCATGCGAAGAAGGCGGGAGAAATACCTTATAAAGTCACGACTTAAATAGTACTCTTTCTCATTTGCATTACCTGCGTTTCTGAATTTACATTCTGGCAGAAAATTGTAAGCTGAAATTAGAACAAGATAGGAAAGATATAAAACTTAAAATAACTGTTAATAAACTTATGAGAAACCTTACAAAGTTTAAAAATTACTGGACGAAAGGTACGCCACGCTTCAATAGCATTTATTGATCTACTTGTCTCCAGGCTTCTTTGCTGTCAAGCTAAAACTAATACAAAAAATTTTGTATTAAATATTAACTGAGCAAAAATTCTTTTTATTCGTCTTTCCTGTATAAAATATATTATTTTTCAGCATTTTAGCAGCAAGAATTTTTGCTAAATTTATCTTGTTGGAATGCAAGTGGACGTAAGTTTTGAAGTGCACAAGATGCATTTGCTCAGTTTGCAAATAAGGCTTGTTTTTGATATTATCCATCAAAATTAACTACCGCTGGAGTTTGGAACATTTTTAATAACCTAAACTTTCATGATTTCGGAAACTACTACTATACACTGCTTACAAAAGTGAAAACTTTAAGCATTATTTGGAGTTTGCTTTCTTTAAATTGTCTTAAAAGATTTTAATCAAATGTAAAACAATTTTTTAGTTGATGGCAGAATTAGAAGTTTTTAAAATTGTTTGACAAAGTAGCTTAAGTACAGGATTCAAAAATTAAGTATACTTTTCTGTACATTTTAATTCTTGAAAACAGTTTGCATGCACAGCAGGAACAAGATATAGCAGATAACGTAAATTTCTGAAATTTTTTCAAAGTTACCAGTTTGTGGCTTATCTCCTCAATCTTAAGTATGTGAAAATCAGTCGGGAGATTTTGGACGTGAGCTCAGCGTTTTGCAATGAAATTCAACACTTAGTAAAATATAGCATGTTAAAAAATGAAACGCGTGACAATATTTTAAAATCTTAAAATGAATTCTAATTTTGAAATATTCACAATATATTGCAAGTAAAGCTCAAATAATACAGTTTTTGTTAAATAGGAATTTTTAAAGGAAAGAAAATTTGAAATTTTTAAAATAAAATAGTAAAGAATTAATAAAACTAGCGTAAATTACCTTAAAATTAAAAAGCTTACTATGAAAAAAGGGTATTTTTAAAATCACTTAAAAATAAAACGAGCATTAAGTGTCAGAACGATTATGATAGAAATTTAGTATTTTCTTAAAGTGCAAGAAATCTCATTTGACTAAACAAAGTACAAATTATTTTGTTTTTGCATTAAAATGCTATAAAAAGAATCTAAAAGAAAGATGTACAGTTTAGCCAATAACAAATTGGGTTTATAGTAAATTCAGTAGTTGAATAAGGCTAATGTTTAAGGGATCAATTAGCGCCTTTACTAAATTGGTGCCGGTACTTAGCGTCATGTGTGCATTAATTCTGTAGTGCAACACTTTACTCTTTAGGAAAATAAGGAACACAATTCACAGGAATCAGATAAATTATTATAAAAGCAAAACATATTGCTTACTTGCTAATTTTTTGAGACAAATATGTAGCCAACATGAAGGAGCAACGACGCACACTGTAACCACTATTGTGAAAGCCAGCAAACCGATGCATACTGACAAAATGATGATTTTTTCGTTTTCAGTCAGTTGAAACATTCTGAAAGAGAAAAGTGCATTTAAGAAAAATTTCAAAAACTTCAAGTGGGTCCAAAAATTCTATTATAGAAATATCTCTTTCAAGAAAAGTGTAAAACAGTTTCGGAAGTATGCTTATCTAATACACACAGAAAGAAATTTCAAATTCAGGCGCCGTTCTTATACTATTTGAAGAAGAAACGTGCATTCGAATATGTGATTTGAATTTTTATACTGCATATTGCAAGTTGTTTTACAAGTTACATATTGATTTTGTAAGTTACATTTATATACTTTTAAAATTTACTTTACATGTACATACTGAAATCTAATCTTTCAGTATAAAGTACATTAACTATCCCTATTTATATGTAATTTAGATTAAACGTTATTAAAATAAGTATTTACATAAATAAGCCTTATAACGACCAAACACCGTTAAATATTTGAATTAAAATTATAAAACTTTTAATATTTTTAATTTAAAACTTCATTTGAAATAATTAGCTTCTCTCATGCATATTAAGCAGTAGGAAACCAGTCCAAGAATTTAACGAGACTTTTACACATACTAATTTGGATAAGCATTATTCGTTAAACCCAAAGCGGAGCATATTTAATTGAAGATTTTGACGTTTTCGTTTTTTCTGAACATTTAGTTCAGCTCTTCCTTCAGTAATGGGAAAAGGAAAGACTGAGTTAATATCAACTTGCTAATTATTGCAGTATATAGCCTGCTTGAAATTATTTTTAATACGATCTGTTATTGTAACACACATACTTATTTTCAGTTGTCTTTGGATTGACATTATTTCGAACTCTGATACACAGGAAAATGGTGCATTCGGAAACCGACATTTCCATTTTCTAATTCACACAGTTTCTTTTATCTGATTGATTAACACTTACAAAATTTAATCATGTAGCTCCTTCTTGGATGAATCACATGTAGATGGTTTGAATGAAGTTATAGAATGAAAAGCATCCGAAACTTGGCCGTATAAATAAATCGTCTTCAAATATCTATAGTAATTTTTTCATACCAAAGTCTTTTGCTAATCACTCGTATTGCTTGCTAAAGTCCAACTAAATTCTAAAATATATCTGGCTTCTTCATATAATTCTTAACTCTTGTTTTACTTTCCTCAACATTTCACAACTGCCTATAAATTTGGAATGGTAAATGATTTTAATGCATATTACAAATTAAATCTGAGACAAATTTTTAATGTTATAATGTAGTATTTTAAACCGGTAATTAAAGTTCACTTTTAAAAGGCCTTTTGATACAATTTTATTTGCCGAAAGTTTCCAAGAGATAGGAATAACTCAAACCCGGTTATACGTTTTCGCTTTTGAATAGTTAAGAAAACAGGCACAATATATTTAAATGGCCACCTTCACGTCTAAAACATGTGAGCCTTTTGTAGATTGGTTTAAGGAAGAGACGGTTTTGAAATACAGAGATCACTCGCTTAGCAGGAAACTTTAGAACTCCAGCTTTAGAAGTGTAAACTTTTCCGTCATCTTATGCTAAGGAGTTAGTAGACAAATAACATCGTGCATTTCCAGACGCCAGGACTATGTTTAATCGTAGTTAAGGTAAATAGTAAATTTTACTGACTTTTAGAATAAACATTTAAAGTTTTTCTTCTCTATAACATGGACGTGAGTAACAAAATTATTCTTCTGAGAATACATAATAGAATTAAACTTTTAGTGTAAGTTGAGTAAGCTGCAATAAGATTTATCGAAACCCATAAATTAAATTTTACTTTAGCAAAAC
>KK112776.1:162015-207303 GCA_000611955.2 Stegodyphus mimosarum
TCACGCATTTATCACTAAAGGTTAAATGAAGGAACAATATTAGGCAAGGCATTTTTTGGATCAACAATATCCAAGCATATGCATTAGCAGTACTTTTATAGATAGATAAAATATAATGTACATATTTCTTAAATCAATCAACCAATAATCTAGTGCTTTTGTAAATATAAAGATATGCATATGTGGCGATAATGTAAGGTGACTATTTATTTAACAAAAAAATTGTGATGGCACAGATAGTAGCTCTTGGTAAGAGAATAGAAGAAATGAATATAAGAAAAATAAATTGAAGCAAAATGGAATGTTGTTAACTAATCGTTTATAGCTTTGGAAAGAACGAAGAAGTAGCTACCGAAGCAGTTTGATTAGGGTTTTCATGCAACGTTATTTAACCCTGCTCATGAAGATGCAATATATTCGTAACATTGCTAGCATTGTTTATTTTGGCATTATTTTACAGACTATCTAATGATTATTTTTTCCTTTTAACATAAGATAAATTTCAGTTTAACGTCGTTAAGTATTGAAAATTCATATTCATGCTTGGATTATTCTGCTTCTCCTCCGTGCTTTAGATCTGTGCAAAAGTTTAATGTTACACTAAACTAAGGCACAAAATAGCTTAAAGTGAAAAAGCGAAATGATAAAGGCTTTACAGAAGCGTTTCTGTTCTCCTAGTTCTGCGGCAATCATATAAATTACTTTTAATACTGTGCTTTTTATAGATAATCTACTCCCTGTAATCTGGTTTGATAATATATGGAAAATGAGATAGATAATCAGAAATTTGAATGTCACATACAAATCCTTTCTAGCTTATATTCAGCATTGAGCCTATTAATTGTATTTATTTTTCCCTCATTGGATAAATATTGTTTGCTGCATATTAGTTTATGAGTTTGGATGTCGAAAATAATTTTATGAACTTTTTACATAGATTTCTACCACAGATTCAGAGATTTAAATGAAAGATAGTTCTTATTTTATCCTGTTTAAATACTCCAATTCGTAGTAAACATGCGATTATTTTAAAATACAGAGACCAGTAGTTTATAGTGAGTTTTTCAAAACAGAAGGCCCCTGAAATGCGGTGTTATTTGTGTTATTGCCTTAAATATCTGCAAATATGTTGACAATGCACATCACACATTTTACATTTAATTCATTTAATGTTCCAATATATATATAAAAGAATGATATAGGCTTTACAATAGCACATGCTGTACTGCTTAAACATACTCCTTTAAAGTACGTGTTAAGATAATACACGTTAGTTTTCTCTTTCACTCAACATGTTCTTTTACAATCCTTCCTAACAACATGCTTTATCTTTTTCATCACAGTGCCTGACAGCAACAGACAGAATTGCAGCCCAAAAGATGAAAAATATCAAGACGTTTTACCTTTAGTATAGCTGTCGATAATTCCACATATAGCACAAGAATAGATCATTAGCAACGCGAATGAAACAGACGGTAAAAGTAATGAGTGACAGAAATGGAGCGTACAGGTAGTTGAATGATGTCATTTCTTTGGCAATCTGTTATGTATAGATTATATTTTACTATTGTTTCACTTATTATGGTTTCCTGAACACATTTTCTTAAAAGAAAGCATATTTTCAGCGGTATATTCTTTATCACTCATCATAGATTTTATTTTTATGGAGGTCTTTTATGATTCATATCAATATTAAAGCTGAAAAGAACGGGATTAATATGGTTATCTCTATGTTTAAAGTAAATGCGAGTCGGGTAACGTAGTAACCATATCTTCCAGTGGGAGAAAATCTGAGAGTATGAATAACATGTCCTAATTGTAAGAATGTATAACTTAAAACAATAAAAGTGATTTTGAAAATTAAAGCTTCATTGAAACAGAATCCTGTAAAAAGTTGCTTTTACAGATCATCACTATTTGCGAGTATTTAAACAACTCCATTTCCTCCTAAATTCAGAGCTGAGAATCAGTTAGTAGCAAATCTCTCAATTTTTGCTGCACAGAGATTTCAGTCATTACCCACGTCACTTAGCAAATTGCACAATATTAATTCGATTTCTGAACACAGAATTCAAACAAAAACACCGGAATTAATAAGAGCCCTTGCAGAGTCATGAGGTTTATTTCGGCGCAGGAAAGGAGAAAATGAGCAATACCTTCGTCAGGATTCGAACTCCAAACGTCCCTATCTAGCCGAACGTGCTTCCAAGTTACACCACTAAGGCCTGCAGTAAGGAGGGAGAGTACACTGAGCAAAAATAATGGGACAGTTCTGTATCTTTCGTACTACTGGGCCGATTGACGAAATTCAAATTGCGTTTTTCATGTCTCGAAAGCGCGACTTAGGATATATATTAGATTTACATATAGCATTATTCTAACATACGTATTTTGACACAAAATAGGACTTTTTCTGAAAATGCATGTCAATTTTTTCCTATATTTCTATTCTACGACTGAAATTATGCATAAATTTTAAATTTAGTAATTTTTGGTCAGAAATTTATGGAGAAATTTAAAAATTTACGTTGGTGCATTTTTTTCATTTTGCGAGAAGAATAATTCACTTGGCAAACTTCTTAATTTATAGCAACCTTTTTTTCATTCCTTTTTTTTTCATTGATGTATGAGAGAAAAAAAGGTCCATCGTTCATTCTTTCAAATAATTTGAACAAAGTGCGTAAACTACATTTTCTTTATTATCGCTTATATTAAATACACCAAATTTCAAAACACGCCAAAGTGTAAATTCACGTATATCTTAGGAAATTGTGAATACAGAACTCTAATGTTTTGCAGATATGCTTAAAAATACATCTACTTTAAGATAGTGTTAAAAATTTTATAGGTTATAATAAAAAAAGTTTTTCGAAAATGTTTTTAAAAATACTTAAAAATACAAATTTTTAAAATAAATAATAAAATTCTGCGAATTATATTTGGATTAAACCTAAATTTCGAATTCTGGAAGAAGGTATCAAGTAAGTTTAATAAAAAGAGAGATTTTAATATATATATATGAAATTCAATTAACATTGAGGAGCTAAAATTTTGAGAGCTAATTTTCAAAAAGGTACCCGTGGGATTTTTACAAAACTTGTCAGTATGGCATAATTTAAGTCGCAGAATCGAAATATGGAAAAAAAATGTCATTTCATTTCAGATAAAATCCGATTTTGTGTCAGAATACCTATATTAAAACAATGCTATATATAAATCTAATACATATCCTAAGTCGCGCTTTCGAGACCATGAAAAACGCAAGTTGAATTTCGTCAATCGGTCCAGTAGAATGGGAGATATAGAGCTGCCTTTTTTGCGTAGTGTACATTACACCCATACCTTCTGTGCTTAAGTAAAGGATAATAAAGTCCCACTTAAAGATTAGAACATTTAATTATGTGTTTCAAATTATTCATATTCCTGAAAAAATGATTTTTCAAAATGCAATCATTCATTAAAGAATCTTGTTTTCTGGAATGCCTGTGAAATATTCTTGAAATAGGAGATAATATTATAAACTGACTTAAAAAATGTCCTACATTATTTACATCTAAATATTCTTTCCTACCGCTGTTGTCTAGCAATGGACTTAACAGATGACGTAAATTACAATTTTTCAATAGCAGAACGTTTATAAGGCATTTCTCCCGCCTCCTTGGCATGCCTTCGTGGTGTAATGGTCAGCACACTCGGAGCGTATTCGAGAGGTCCGAGGTTCAAGTCCCGGCGAGGGCAATGTTCATTTTTCATGCCTCTTGCTTCGGAATAACCTAACGACTCTACAAGTTTTAACAGTTATAATTGAAGTATTAAATACCTAACAAAGCTTTCAATAAAGAATAAGGAATTTTAGTTTCCTGGCAAGTAATTGCAGGTCTAGGAACTTCTGCTGCAATATATATTCGTACTGACACAGCGTGCGTTTGTTTTCGAAAGTCTCTTTCCATCAAACGGCTAAAGTTGTGTTTAATAAACCTAGAGACATTTTCTTAACCTTTTATTCAAAATGACTTTCAATCTGAGTGCGACATCAGTGCTTAATAAATACCATGTTCTCACAATTTCTAAAGTATTTTCGTCTTCTGAAAAGTTAGTGATTATATAGGTACGTGGGCGGTAAAGCTTTTGGAAACTCTTTTTGCTTCCTATGAAAAATATGTATAAATGATGAAAAGATTCTTAAAAGAATATTGTCTCTTGAGAAAAATGTCTTTTTATTCCACTGCAGTTGCATGTAACTAAGTTCGTTTTGTCGAAAATCATACTTAATCCGTATCTTTAAATAAAGTAACAAGCAATAAATCCATAAACGCAAGGAGATAAACAAATGTTTTTAAACCACTCAATCTTTTACTTAACCTTACGGTAGAAAGCGATGATTTTTATGTATCGAACAACTATGTTTTTTTATCCCGTTATTAATTCGACTTTTCTTTTATTAAAACTCCAGCACTCATTATTTCAAAATACTCGAATACTGTTGCCGACTATTTTTGCCGAATGAATAAACAACTGAAGACTTTTATTTGCCCAGCCTAAAATAAATAAATAACGTACGAAAAACCTTTTTCATTAAAATAAATTAGTTTTCTTGTCGTGAGAATTTTATTTGAAATGTTTAATTTGGAATAAAATATTTTCCAAGGGTTTTAGAATTATCTTAGCCCGACAAAAGAGGAGGTTTATGTTTACTCTAAGGAAACATTACTTACCTTAATTTAGGGAAATATCTTTGTACTTCCAGTGATAGTAAAATGATAATTTGACACAGCATTTGAAACTTTTTTTTGCATTTTTATAGACGCAGAAGAACTTACTCTTAATTTCTGTTAGAAGCTATGAAGTTAGTGTTACATTATAAGATATTATTATTTTAAGGAGTTTTAGTTGCTTTTATATGTTAAGAGAATGCACAATTCTCTTTCGATGAGCAGTTAACTCAAGGAGCAATTTTTGGCGTTTTTGAAAGGCTAAGATGGCAGTTTATTTTTGCGCTGATCTTATATTTCGCTAGTGCATACTGTAGGTAATTTTAGGAAAGTGACACTATACACAGACACTATAGTACAAGTTTTAAAGGCATCGGGACCAAAATTTTGGCTAATCCCGCGTGATATAGTATGATGAATATATGGGATATATATATATGATGTATGTATTCATAATGTACATATGGAAGTATGACATAGTGCGATGCATGTATGAAGGCTTTTGCAAATAATTGCATATATTAGCCACATGTATATTAATCATATGTGAGCTGTTACAATTGTCGCCCAGATAGGTATCGTGGTTAGTTGTCTTCGCTGCTGTATCGTTGGATTCGAGTTAGAATCTTGGGGAAGGCATGGCTGTTTGTATGCGTATAGTGTCTGTACGGCAAGAGAGCACTCAAAATCGCAGCGAGCCAAAAGTCCTTTCTAATAGCTTTGATAGGTGAGGAGGCGTGGGAGACCCTCGGACCACCCTTTGCGGTGTTCGCCCCCGAAAGTGGAGCGGAGCTTAATAGTTAGTCCTGCAGGACTACACTTGTACTATGAATGAGAAATAGTTGGTATGTTGTTCCACTTATGCCTGTGCTTGTTCCAATTGATTCTTTTCCCCATTTTTTTAATTATATAAAATTAGGTCTTCTTTTTCTTGTACACATGTAAGTATTTTGCATTCTAATACTAATGCAGTAAAATTCCGGTAAGTCGAACTGATTGCTGGAATGCTAAAAACGAAATTAAAAATAACTTTTCTCGATAAGCCGAATTTTTGATTGTTTGAAATCATTTGTTGCTATTTTCAGCATTAACTTATGGAAGTTTGTTATATAAGTACGTTTAATGTTAACTTCATGCACTTTACATTGTTTACATTTTATCGCCTTTCTAAAATCGAATTTGGAAGGCTGCGTTTTTAAGAATCATCGCAGCAGATTTTTAAGCCGCCCTGGGCGATATATGAATTAGCGGATGCTTATTGGCTAGGGTGTGGGTCCTACTCCCGCATAAGCTGGTCTGTATGTGTTTTTTCTTCACTCTCGCCGGTGCAATATCTGTTTACCCCCGAGAAGGAACACCTGGGAAAAATTATCTGCAATAAAATTGCTGAAAGACCTCTGAGTTCGACCCATTTAGAAGAACGCTTTCAAGAAAGTGTGTGATTATTGCAGGGGGGGGGGATTATGTCAGTTTTTTTAGATGGACTTCACAGTTTCAAAATGTTGAAGGAAAGAAAGTGTATTTAAATAGGTATTTCTTAATATATGCTTAAGCATGCTCAGGATTCTTTTTCTTTCTATACAGAAGTTTATTAAAGCGAAATAAACTTCGTTATTCATTATTAATGTATATATTATCATATACAATTTTACGCTTTTTTTAAACCTATTTCTTCATTGTAATCACGCAAGCCGTTATGCTAAGAATCTTATAAACTTATAGCTTAATCCTATATCTTACAGTTAAATTTTAACTCAGAAAAGTTTATATAACGGTATCATTCGAAACTTCCTCCAGCGCCTTTCATGTCCAGTAATTTTTTTCTTCTAAATAAAATGATTTCTGAAAAGGGAGGACATAATTTCATAAATAAAATGGGAAGTACGAGAATTTTGAGTTAAAAATTGATGCCCACCACAAAACGAATAGAGTGCCAGAGAAAAAAACGTGAAACGCAATTGTTTCTTCCTTGTATGAACACAAAGGTTTTGTTTCCCAAAACCATCATTCGTTTTTCGTTGAAAACAATTCTATCTCACACAGTTCGCTGAACATTACTCGACTGTGTGAGACCGAGTATATGTTACGCCCAACTGACGTCTCCAAAGTGAGCCAAAAATGCTTTATTAAATTTTTCCTTACCGATTTATTGTGCAGTTTGTTCGGCAAATGAATGGGGAATATTAAAGGAAAATGAAAGATAAGTACTCTACGAATTTATGTGCATGAATAGTTATGTAGGAAACCGTGGGGTAGCGGTAGAGAAGATACTTTGAACAAGAAAATTTCCAGGGAGAGAATTCGGGAACATCACTTCTTTGCTGTATTAGACCCTCATAATCAGTTCAATTTAAATTGGAATCAGTTAAATTTCAACTGGGAATAGGCCCCAATTATCTGTTATTTGCAATATTTGCAATAGTCTGCATACATGCACCACACTATATCACACTACCATATATATATATATATATTACGCATACATACATCATATATATATACCATATATTCATCATACTATATCACAGGGGAATAAGCCACCATAATCTGTTAATTTGAATTTTTAGAATTCTCAAAGATTATACAAAGTCTCAAGTATGTGTGTATTCTCTCATTACATCCGTCCTATTCATTAATGTTCCGTATTTACTTTTTACTGCTTACAGAGACGCATAGAGTTCTTCTTGAATACCCGGTTTATAAGTTACCACAAATTTTCTTCTGTGTAACTGAAAATTTCTTTAACTCTTTATATAATACATTGCTCAATTACGTTTAAGGAATGATTACATCGTGCAGTTTCTGGCGAAATATTTCAAAAGTAGCAAATTATCGTAGAATAAGGGTGCAAATTATCGTGGAATAAGGTAAAGTGAATAACTCAAAACCTGCCCATACGTAAGCACAGTGATCAATGACCAAAATAATTGGAATGTACTAGTTCTAGTAGATATGAATACTAACTTACTCAAATAGTTGTGGAGGTAAAGAAAACATAGAAAACAATCCTATTCAGAGGATTATGTAGCCTGATATCAATGAGCCGTGGTAAATATATCATATATATATATAAGAGATATGCAGCAATAAATGTCATTATACCGAAGAAGTCTTAACGATTGCTTCAGGAAGTAAGCGTTGAAATGCAATACTCCTTCTACATGCATACATACATATGCAATCGGCTGTAAGAAAGACTATCTAATTTTCTTCGGCATTCATCGATATCTTCCCCTAGCAAACGTTTTTCCCGCATATAAACTTTATTAGGATGTTATTTTCCTTACATTGTCTGAAAGCACTTCTGGAAAAGATCCAGGCTCACTTGAACTGGATTTTCTACTATTAATATTTTTGAGTAGTTTTTTCTGGTAAAATAAAAGGGAAATGATAAAGGCTGAACTCATAATGCTATTCCTGTTAAATCCATTTTCGAGTCTTTTTACTTTTTTTTTGGTGTTTCAAGAAAAAAAATATCTGCCCTCCCATATTTCGTGTTACTTATGCCGAATGGCTATTGCACTGGAATCAATCTAATTGCCAGTTCTGAAAAGCACTTCTCTCGTTTGATATCAATATTACAAAAAAATTTATTTTTTTGTCTGCAGTTTATATCTGAAATGACTCATTTAAAAATAATTTTAAAACTCTGACTTCAACCGTCACAGTTCATGCTATAAGAACGTTAGCGTTTTGTCTTTTTGTCATATAATTATTTTTTAGGACAGATGCATTTCTTAGAATATCTGCAAAACATGTTTTGTTTCCTGCACCACATTTCATTAATCTTAGCCACTGTTACATCTGACGTTGCAATGGATTATCTCTAATTCATTCAAATGATTCCATAACTTGTCCGTTTTAATGCGGCTAATTTTGAGCAAGCTAAATTAAGGAATAAAGCAGTCAAATAGAAGCCCTTTCTCCTGCTTGATTACTTGAATGATAATGTGTTCTACTTTCTGATTTAACCTTTTCCTAGGGTTTGAAGCATATTGTGTCCCCCGCATTCACGATATTAAATAAGGTTAAAAGAAACGTAGTCCATTATTAAAATTTATAACTTGCACCTTGAAGCACAGCAAAGAATGGCAGGCACTGTTGATCCGTTACTTCTGTTAAATCGTTGTTTATTATTATTAAAATAACCTCTAAATCTTTCTTGAGATATTTATTACGTATATTTCTCTATTTCAGGGAGATTTTGTTTTCTAACTTAAAGTAAAAAAATTCCACTCTTCCTGTGTTTACTTTATTATCTTTTAAGATAGGTGACGTTTGGGAAAAATTACGCTCTTATAGACATGACATTAATTCATAAATTTCATATTTATAATACTAAACAATTTTACCGGAAGAAGACACAAAAATTTAAGCATAAATGAAATGTGGACATTGTTAGCTTTCTGGAAGAAGAGAAACTCTAGAAATCACAGATGCCTTCCCTGAGATTCGAATCACGGATCTTCCAGTTGTCAGTTGAGTATGCTAACCCCTTATATCACAACAGCAAGTGCGGAGAAAATGTGGTAATTCTTCACGTTCTCCTATACTATGGGAAGGGACTGGAAAAAGGAACTAAACCCAGTCAACCTCATTTTAGTTCGGGAGTTAGTGTGAAGACTATTAGGCTTTGAAGAGCTGGGAACCATTATAAACGAACTGTGACCTCACCGGAATTATGATTTTCTAGTTGTTATTTGGATTTGCTAACCGATTACACCACAACAGCGCTCCCGAAGAATTCGATGAAAATTATGAACTCATGGCTTCGCTGTTAACTCAGTTTATAAGACTTCTTTCATCAGAAGCATAAGCCCCCTCGAAAAAAAAAGATTTTTTTATCCAAAAACGTGTATGATATTACACTGTATTATTCACAACCAAGACGGCAGATTGTTTTTGCACGACAAAGCTTTCGAAGCCTATCCGTTTAGAAAGGGAGGTCTTTCTAAAGGATTTAATAAGGAAAATTATTTTATGTTTAATTTAGACTTGGAGAAAGGCATGAAATCACAGCCTGTTCTGCCAGTAGTCGAACCGCAGTTAAATTACTAGTATTCTAAGTTAAAAGGCTAGTATTAGTCATTCGGCCTCTTGAAGCCTTTAAAATAATGATAAAAACACTGATATATTTATTATTATTATTAAATTTATATCGTGCATCTATTTTATTAAGTGAATAATGTTAATGTAAATGACTTCTTTTCTTCTGATGGATAACCTTTCATCCTCCTTTTAAAAATCTTTTAATAAGTTTGAAAGACGACACAAAACATTTAAAGGAAAATTTTTCCAAAAATGAACGCGTGATTTTAATGGGGGGATATGTGAAATATAAATTGTATGAAATGGATTGCAAGTATTCGGTCACTCAGAATGATTGTGAGTAAAATTATTAAATTTTAATATGTGCATCATTAACAGCATGACAGACGTCATAGCGATATTCACTTTTTGTGAATACTGGGACTGGTAATAATATATCTGGTGTAACGTTTGCTACTGTTTATGGAATTTTCCTTTGAAATGGTTAAAGTTATCAGTTTTTCATTGTAAACTGCATTTTGACGAAATCACACTGGACGAAGTATAGTGGAGTAAAAATAGAGTGGTTCTTGTGGAGTATAGAATAGGTTTAGTGAGGTATAGAATGGGTTCATTTTTGCCGTTTCAGCGTTCATCCAGATTTCATATCTCCCTTTCCCATGATTATTAAGGTGGACCGTTACTCAATTTTGTGGCTCACTAACGACCAAGCTGAACATTGGTAGTTCGATCTTGGTTCGATTACAGGCAGACGAGCTAATAGCGTGAGCGTTTTCGTAGTTTCCTCTATGATTTGTAATGTGAATAAGAGCCAATTCGCTTTAAAAATTCCTCCGCGGAAGCATCCCTCCCGTTAGGCAAATAATCCTTGGTGCTTTGCATTAATGGAATAAATCAACTACTCTCTACTGTTGAAAGCAGATCTATAACTCAGCGTCTTCCATTTTCCTTTGCTCGATTTGAAAAACTCAAAACTGATCGCAGCGTCTATTGGCCTTTAATGCCACGTGTGCGCAATAAAATAAAGTGAATATAATCTTTTTGGGTGACTGAATTAAATAAAAAGCACTTTCAATAATCCACTACAAATAATCATCCACTTCACACAGACACAAGAAATTCCTCCATTCATTTTTGAACACCTTATACGTAAGACAAGATTGCGGTAAATGGTTTGATATTGTTTATGCAATACACTATATATATTCCTAGTCCAGTCTCACGAGTACAGAAATATTAGATAAGTTTATTGAATAAAATAAGTGTTTATTTTATAAAACATCATTCAGCTAACAAAAACAACAAATGATTCTTAAATTTTGAATTAATCCAATATCACTCAGAAGAATTAAATTATTTCCTTTATATCCAACAAATTATTCATCTGATATTCGTTTTCAGTTAAAAGTTCAATCCGAGACTTCTACTAAAAGGGTAGGTAATCTTTCTAAAATTAATGTTATTTAAGAAAAGCCTTTTAAAACATTTGAATACGAACTTCTTTTATATTTTTGTAAAACGTCATACGCATACTATAATCCACTGATGAAAGTGAATGTAATACAGACAATAGTATACTACGTCAATTAAATACATCTATTTGTCGCTTAAAACTATCTTTAAACTCTCTAAGATATTTATTAATCCTTCAAGCGTAAGGGTTTGCATTCCATTTAATGAATAATTTAGTTCTTTTGCAAACAAAAGAAGAAGAATTTAATGGTTTAAATATCTATGTTCCTTTTTATGTAGAGATAATAATCTGTTAATTACAGCAAATGAGCTCAAATTTCAAATGCCTGAATTTTTTTTATTTAAAGTCGGTAGAATTTTGAAATCCTAGAAGAGGCTATCAGCCTAAAATAGCTGTCTTTTCTGGGAGTAGGATTTTTATCATCGTGTGTTGTTCTTTTGTTGACAGTCTAGATGGTACTAGGCATTAAATTACAAGGTAAGCAAAACATTTTCCCTTGATTACAAAACTGGTTTTCGCGAAAACTATTATAATTAAACATATACAGTTTTCTGTAATTAGTACATGCAGTACTTTCTTTTTTAATGAACTACTTCAGTAATTTCAATGTATGCCCCTTTCATAGCTTTTGGAGAAGGTAAAACTGGTATTCCTGTTCTCGCCTCGTGTTCCTCAGTATTTCCTGTGTAACACTTGGCGCAGAATGTGCTATTCTGGCCTTCAAAGTATCAATATCTCGAACGGGTGTGACAAAGATTCAGTATTTGATATGTCCTTTCTCAGATTCATGACAGAGTCAACATTCTCACAGTATGCCTGCCGCTTCCAACAACTATGAGTTCCTTTAAAACTTTTCATTCGAATTTTTGATGTTCTTTGAGTTCGTATGAACATTTAAACTGCCATTGATGGACGATTTATTTTCATAGTACCGCAAGATATACTTAATTTTTTTTCTTTCATAGAAGCCATCACTTACACCCTAAAAAAGACAATAACTCTAACTTAATTTTGATAGTAAACACTGATGTAAACAGATTCATGTTTTCAAAAATGATTTGTAACGTGGGAACATCATGCCTGTATCTACTGTAATATATTATGCCCTGAAACATGATGCTTGTACCCACTACAATAGATAACGCCATGAAACATGCACCTGTACAACTATGCATCTCTACGTATATCATGTAGTAAAGCATTTTACTTGATCTAATTTAACGATGAAAGGTAGAAGTGCGGTTGAAGGCGCTGACGGTGGCGGAACGTGCAGTGCTGGCTGGAGTCACCATTTCATCACGGCTCGAGGACGCTGGAATTTTTTTTTTGTAGTTAGTGTATGGGGCTAATACGTACATACTTAGGGTAAATAACAGGTGACTTCTTACCTTCTACATAATATAACGTAATATAAAAAACTAGTTATAGAATTAAATAATAAATATTTCACATTTTTATCATCCTCTGTTATTTCGTGTAAAAGTTTTGAAATCAGCTAAAAGACTTTTTTTTCGACCTGTACAAGAAAACGGTAACACAGCTAAAAGCAATATGGATTTTAATAAAGTTGTGCTAAATGATGACGGAATTCAAACATCTGTTAATAAATTAACATATGCTCAACTTCTTTTATTCTGATGTTGAGTTAATTCAACTTTATTCTCAAAATTCCTCACAGAGCTGTGAGAATTTGTAAGAAAGTTTTTATGGCATATTATTTTGTAGAATATTACTCCGTGTACAATTAATTGCTCTAAATCAACCGTTTCCAGTTAATAGGAACAGAGGCTAATTGCGGAAGCTGTTTACTTGGAATAAGTCCAATTCTGCTAAAAATGACTAGGCATTTCGTCTCACTTCATCAACATGCAGTTTTATTGGGTTATCGATTAGGGTGGGGAAGTACTTCCGCTTTTAGTTCTCGATGATTTAAAAAAAAGTAGGGGTAAATCACGGTTATTTATACTACGATTAAATGGATTAAGAGTATCTTTTAAGCTTTCATTTATTTTTAAACTTGAGCGAGTCATTTTAAAGGGTGCCAGGAAATAATGGTATCCAGTTAGGAATATATTTCATGCAGGAATTGAGCGAAAGCAAACATTCTTTAGATGTCTGCAAAGAATTTTGCGTCAGTTGCAGGCATTCGTAAGTATCAAGCAAAGCACTTGATTCAGATTCTTCCAACAATAACAAATGGAACCATAGATAAACAAGTTTATGCTTTTTGGTACAATTTTAAAAGTTGAAAGTGAAATATTTTCTCAGAATTCATTTATTTATGCAGGGCATTTAAAACAGATCAAGTAACTAAATGTCTCTTAAACGACTAGTTGTTAACACGTAGGCCCATTTCTAAAAATGGATTAAATAAGGTAAACTTTTAGACCGCACCATTTTTGGTCAAATGATCTCGTTTAGTAACATTACATTAAAATTTGAATTTTAAAGGAGCGTTATAGAAAAGATAATGCATATCCATGAAAAGTATTTTTCATATCAGATTAGCAGAAAACTTCATCCTGTTAAAGCTGCCCAGATATTGTTAGTTAAAATATTAAGGAACCGTAATGAAAAGAATGATGCGCCAAGTAAAACTGAGTGTAGATAAATTAATGTTATTCGATGTCAGTTTTATTTTAGTTTAAGTGTTTTCAGCATTATTGAACATTAATTACTAAACTGAATATGTAAGTAACTTTTTATTCCACCTTTATAGAACAAGATACGTTGTCTTTCCTACACAATGTTTTCAAACCCATGCCATCAAACACGCAACATGTATATAGAGAAAGGAACACTCCAGATCATTACATTTTCGACTGCTCTGTAATAACTAACACAAACTTTAAGCACAAAACTCGGTCTAATAGCATACAAAAAACATGCTGAATAAACCTTTCCTTTCCAACAAAATCATAAGCATCACAGCAAAGGTTACAACCACAGCTTTATGAAGAACTATGCCGAGCATAATGTATGGCAAAGTTCAAATAAATAAATAAAAGTCAATTAGACATACTAATAAGCAGTTCAAGCAGATAGTGTAACGCGTAATAAGTGTCTATGCGTATGTTATCGCAATGAGAAACCAAGTGGTTGACATCCCAGTAAAGACGTGCATCTAAAATTCCGTTGTGTGACCAAATGCGAAAAATGTTTTCCCTTGCTGTTGTTTTAAAGGGTTCTCATCATTAGTTATTAACCCCAGTGCCCCACTCACTTGTTGCTTTTTATATCATTAAGCCTATCAGTATCTCTTTATACAATGCAGTAGCGCATCAGGATTATATCTGTATTGCTATAGGTAAAGTTCTGGTGTTTTGTCCACATCCAATAAGAATGTCTATCAGCATTACATACTATTACAAATGCACAACACATATGCCCAATAGTGAACAGAATTAAACAAATATTAAAAAGTTGCAACTAACAGCGCATTATTATCTCGTAATCACGAAGGAAACGATGGAAACGAACAAGCAAGATAAATTTGCAAAAGAAGCTTCACAAGACATAACAAAAATAAACAGCGTCATACTATACATACTATGGGCAAGAAGTCCTCTCAATACCAGTCTGCAGCAAAAAGCAGTGACAGCTTGGCAACATGAATGGGATATTATACAAAAAAGAAGGACAACTTTCAATATATTCCCAAATTGTGATACCGATATAGTTACTTCCCAAATAAACTGGATATTCTATCGGTCCATGGTCCATTTCCTACCTACTTTACTTCCAGAAGCAATCTATCAACAGATACCGGCACCTACGGCGAATTAGGAGAGAGTGCTCATTATCTGCTCCAGTGTCTAATAACAAAAGCTTTCTACATTCGTCAACGATCGCAAATAACTCCAAAATATATAGCCTTCCTCATACAAATGGAAGAACACAGAAGAAACAGCATCAAAATTATGCTAATGGTAGCAATCAGAGGCACAGATTTATGCCATCTCCGATGAAGAAATTTCCATTTGAAGAAACATTACATTATGTCAATAACTACTTTTTTAAATTTTGCTTTAGGTCTTTTGAACGCATAAAATGTATAAAGTAATTAGCTTTCTTTTTACATGATCTTTTATGAGCTACATTCAAGGCAAGTAGTCATCAGAGCAAACATCGCAAACGTTGCATTGTCATAAGTGAACTACGATTTCACTGTCATCAGCTTAAGCGCTAATGCTGGAGTATTGAACCTTGGAAAAAAAAGGTTTAACTCACAAAACGTTGTAGTTAAAAGGAAGTATCTGTTGACTGTACGGTAGAACAATGGTGCTTGGTATTAATTATCAACTATTTCTCTCCTGCCTTGACTGAAGTGAACCCCGTACCTACGTTGCAGCTTTGTTGAAGCGTTGAAGCTTAAAAAGGCTATAGCATTCAATCGCATAATATTTTCTGCTAAAATAAAATTTATACCAAGCAATGTTGTTTTAATCATCAGGGTTCCATTTAACATCATTAGGGAAACACAAACGTTATAAATAAAGATGATTACGCATGCTGGTTTTTGAATGCAGACATATAAAGGATTTATTTTACGTTACAAAGCATTAACACAGAAATATGGACTTCAAGTTTCTATTTGCAAAATTGCTAAAATTCAAGTTTTACAGAATGTAGTTTCATACAGCCCTAAAACCGATTATTTGGTCACTTTTACCAAGTAAAGGGCTTAAGGCTATAATTTTGAAACTTGTTTTCAATGCTAAACTTGCATATTATGAAATAGGATTTTTTTAAGAGACCTTTTAAAGGATTACAATTTCATTTGTACAAAGCCGGGTAAAAAGTTAAATTTCGAATATTTTATTTAAAACTGCTACTTTGCCAAAACTTTTATAGTCTAAAAGCCTTCTTTACATGATTCATTTTGTAAACTGGAATCATGTGTATAGAAGTTTACGAGATAGCTAGAGGCGCAATCCTTCAGTAACACCTTTATTTTCAAGGATATTATTCTAAAGCACTTATTGGAAAACGAAAAGCATGCTTAAAATGATATAGTATGTATACTTGGGTTTTTATGAAAAAGTCAACATAGTTTTAAAACGACTATTTTGTCATTAAATAACTTAATTTCTTCTGTAATTCTTCTGAATGAAAAATTTGCAGCTACATGAAATTTTAGACTAACTTTTCTTAGTGCCCGATTTAAAATAATTCAAGCTTCAGATAAGTGGGACATCCGCTTTATTGGGGCAAAATATTAGATCAAATATCGTTAACTGAAATCGACTGCACCTGTTTGTAAACTCCCGGTAAGTCTAAATTGTGTGTACCCTTGCTTTGTGGCGACCAATTAATCTAGCTTCTACATATGACTTAGTCTTCTCATGAAATAAATATAAAGAAAACAATATCAGTAAACTATAAAATAGTTTGACTTATTCGAGTTCAAGAATTCGACTTATCTAGAAAAATTAGCATAAATTTAAGAAAAATATTCTTTGGAAAAAATATGCAGTTCAACTAATCGAAAATTTAGAATTATTAAATTGCCGGTAATCTAAGTGCTGCAAACTTTAGTTTATGAGAAATTACTTTTACAAAAAATGGACATTGTCTTTTATACGTTAGTAAAAGGGGAAAGGTACGGTTTATTTTCAAAAAACGTTCACATGTTTATAGAATTAGATAACTAGCTTTCCGCATGAGAAGTTTAGCTTTTGCGTAAATTCAGAATCTTCATTTTTTGCTTACTATACATTATTCTCAGCCGAAATAGGTCTTTGTGGAGGTTTGTTATAACCTATGATTTTTCTTGCTTTTCAAGGTATCACAAATTATTGTAACACACTATCATTATCTCCATTTTTTATCTTCTTTCCTTAGCAACTTCGAAACGTGCAACTAGATAGTAGATGCAATAAAAACAGTTTTAGAAGAAGCCTAATTTAGAAATAAGAAAACTGAAGAATTCAGTTTTATGGTATTAATTTAGAGAATTGTTTTTGCATTTCAAAAGAATCTTATACAGGTCCCTCGAAATGCAAGCACCATGTATTTGAAATTTAAGCCCAAATAAGACTAAATTAGTGTAAGTTGAAAGATCAGTTTTAAAAAGATTCAGAAATAGTCGTTTTTATTTTCATTCATGTTTGAAAGAAGAATAAATTTGTAGTTTTCAGTCTACGTTTAGGATTACGTTTCGTTATCAGACTTCTGAGTTTCTTTTAACTTTAATAAAATATTTCTTTAATGTTTCGCTTTTTAGAAAATAATCGTTGAAGTAACTGTTCTGTTAGTAAATAACGTGCCTAAAGATTTTATAAAATTTTATTAAATTACATTTTTATTTAAAAATTTTCAACTGATGACAATGGGTTACAAGTTGTATAGTTATCCTACATTGCAAATAAATGTAATGTCTTTCACTGTCACGTTTAATCGGAATTCACTTAAAAATGTTAAATAAATCACATCACAATAGAACCTCATTACATTCTAAAGACGTAATGCATCGAATCTACAAACGTAATTAATAGCTGATAAGGCTTTTCTATTGGTCCACATTGCATGCATTTTGCTCCTTCTTTGGAATCATCATCCTTTGTAATTAGTATTAAAGTAGTTAATTCCTGTGTTTTGATCTGAGTTATGCAATCGTATTTCATTTATAATTTAAGGCCAGTCCCAGCATTACGTTAATTATTTCGTTAAACTTAAGATGTTCAAAAGAATTCGTGGTAAGAAGGATGGAAACTTATTTCTAGTATCAAAGTCCTGTGTTAATGATCTTAAGGAAAAGACATGAAGAAGCGAAGTGCCAAGTAATGAAAGACTAAGAAATTTATTAAATAATGAAATATATTAAGGGATGACTTATATTTAAATAATAAAAGACTATTCCCTAAAACTTCAATTTATGCACACTGAAAATATTTTTGCAATAATTTGCTGTCCAGTTACATAGTTATTTCTGTTTATAACATGTATTCGTAATACAGGGTGTCCATAATTAAACTTGAAATTTGCGAGCGGTCTGTAGCAAAAACTATACAGCGGATTACATGAAAATTGGGTAACGGCAGAATGAAATGATGGGAATTTTATCGAAGGAAAAAAAAACAATGAGTTTCAAAACCCACCCTAGGTGGCGTATCATAGCTTTATTGAGAACATATAAATAATCTACAAAAGTTTACAAAACATGCTGGATACGATGTTCACCATTGTCTGCTACCATCTGGAAGCGTAAAATCGCATGTTCGACTGTTGAAAGCAGCGTGAACTGGGGAATGTTACGCACATGACGTTCTATGCTTTCTTTAAGGTCGGATAGAGATGTGATGGGATCACGGTAGACCATAGCCTTGAGGTATCCCCACAGCCAAAAGTCCCAAGGATTCAAGTCGGGGGATCTAGGAGGCCAACTTGTAGGAAATTGTCGGCTGATGATTCTGTCGTCACCGAATTGGTGGCGGAGCACTTGTTTCACGCAACGGGCGATGTGTGGAGGAGCACCATCCTGCATTAACACTGTGGTTGCAAAACAACGCCTTGCATGAAGAGCCGGAATAACGGATTGCTCTAATAATGAAGAGTATCGTTGACCGGTGACGGTGCATGTCACAGGCCCTGCGGCGCTGTGCTCTTGAAAAAAAAACCGACCCACAATGAAGGTTGCAGTAAAGCCGCACCAAACCGTTACATGCGATGAGTGTAATGAAATTTGTAGGACTTAATGTGGGTTTCTGGCAGCCCGAATACGGCAATTGTGCGCGTTAACCACATCTCCCATATGAAAGTGGGCCTCGTCGGTCCACAAAATGTTCCATGGTCATTCATCCTGGAGCTCAACTCGAGCAAGAAACCGTAACGCAAAAGTTTGTCGACTATCCAGATCAGCTGGTTAAAGGTCCTGCACTAGCGACAGTTTATACGGATGGTAGCGTAACGTCTTTTGAAGAATCTTATGAACCGTGGAAGGGGGTTAGTCAATAGATGCTGCAACACGCCGAACACTAGTGCTGCCGATGGTTTGCGATCTGTCTTCCTCTACTTGCGTCGCTACATCATCCACTATCCGTAATGCAACACATTTTCGTCCCCAATGTTCCCGTTGCTTCAAATTTCCTGATCATGTTTGTTAGTTCTTGACTAGTGAGTGGACCTTTTCGTAACGGCTTTAAAGACAGAAATTTCCGCAAAGCTTTGGTAGCAGAATCTCCGTTTTGGTAAAACAATTTCACCAATAAAGCACGTTCCTGGAGAGTCAACGTCATCTTCCTTGACTTTGAAACGAGTATAACTTCGGTTCGCTTCTTGCATCTTTATAGGGTTCTTGTGCGCGCACAGGATTACTATGGTTATGATATTTGCATATGGCAATAGTTTACATTGCACAGCGCCATTTAGTGGCGGTTTTTGAAACTCATTGTTTTTTATGGGGGAGTTCGATAAAATTCCCATCATTTCATTCTGCCATTACCCAATTTTCATGCAATTCTGCTGCATAGTTTTTGCTACAGACTGCTCGCAAATTTCAAGTTTAATTATGGACACCCTCTATATAGATGTTTTTGATTTTGGTAAGAATTTTTAGCAAAAGTGATTTTGAGCTAAGGTTTTGGTGTCTGAATTATCGTGATTATTTTCAAAAGAGTAAATAAAAGGCTTCTCTTTTCATTCCATAATTTCTCAAGAAATATGTTTTATTGTGTTCTCCGAGATGTGCATTATATTTAGTTCATCCTTATAGTGACTTCGGGTTAAAAGTTCGAGGGCCTTTTTTATTATTTTATGCTGTCATTTCCCTTTGCTAGGCAGACCTGCTATTAACCTGTTCAACATCTTATCTAAAAATATCTTCTGTATTCTAAGCCTTCGTTTTCATTTTCATTCTATCATACATATTTATACTTATTTTCATTTTTGTTTTTCGTTTACCAAAGCAGTCGCTAAATTTTTTTAACTCATTCTGAAAATTTGTTTTGTTTTTCTCAACACAAGTTTCTACACTGGTTGCTGATGGTAGATCCTCTGTTCAATTCCTGACTACTGTGTTGCACAAGGTCTTCATATCATTTCTTTATTGCAGCATTAGCCGCTTTCTCTCTTTCCTATGCAGATGGACTTTGAGGGCTTTATTGTAAATTTAACAACTAGATTTCAAAATCTGAAATTTACTCGAAAGTATTAGGGTATGAATAAAAAGCATCGAAAACTTCGATCACCTAGCGGAAACGCACGTGAAATCGAAACTTATTTATTTCAAGAACTGTGTTTTTGTAGAAAAAAGTTATAATGCTTTGCAGTCGATATGATGCAAATATTACACTAACTTAGAAGAAAAAATTCATATAGGAGCTCGAAAACAAACTGTCTTTTATTAGTGGAAATTTATATTTATTTTCCATGGCTTGAATATGAATTTAGTTTTATTTTGGCGGTCTTTTGCGGCTTTGTATCCTCTGAATGAATTTAAATGTACCCAAGAAAATTGAATTCTCATGCATGTTAGATTTTTGATGAAGATTATCTCGCAATAATTATGTTTATAATTAAGTAATTTATGGATGATCACTCACTTCAAGCTTGCAATATTCGTCTTGAAATATTTGTACTGGTATGATGTGGTTTTCGGCCTTTAAAAAACAGCGTATTTTTGCTGGTCCGGATTGTACAGATTGAAACCTCATTTCTTTATTATATTATTTAGATTATAATACATACAAATAAATCAATACATTTGCTTCTGCTCAAAAAGAGCTTCGGCAACAAAATTTATGTAGTAAGGCAATTACTTCACGAATCATTAGCAGTACGTTAAGTTATATTAGATAATGTCTCTCATCAGAGTGTAAGTTTGAAACTCTAGGCAAAGAAAAAAATTCAGAATAAAGACTGTGTTACGTATATGTAATACAAATAGTAGAGCCTAATTTGTCTCATAAAACGGGACCTTCATTGTTGGAAAACTACGAAATAATGCTTTTGTTAACATAACTGCACTCAATAAAGCGTTTGAAATTTAGTTGTAAATCAGTTGTTACACAGATAACGTTTTTCTTAGCTTGTCTTTTTATTCCATTTGTATAAAGATAAAATAAATTGCCACCCAGTGAAATAAAACCCATATATTTTATCAAAATAAAAATTTTATAATTGGTATATTATTTTCTATGTTTGATTAACACACCTGAAAATTAATAATCTCCTTAGATTCCTTTCAATTCCTTACATGTCCTATAGTTTTTTTTCTGCTTGAAAATAGTAGCAATATTTTAAAATTTTTATGCGAAGAAAACTAGCTTATCATTAAGAATAGTAATATCTAATTTCAAATTTAATATACCATACTATTTTTTAATAAATACTGAGAATTAACTTTAAAAGTTAATTATTCCTTTATATGAAATTCATAATTGTATGACAAATTATAATCAGTAATTCATAATTATACAAAAAATCAAATGTCACATTTATGAATTAGCTATTAAAGAACTAAACAAGGCATTGGGAAAAGAAGTTCACAGTAATCCTGAAATATATTCCTACTCTAGGTGTATCAAATTTGTTTAATTTACCTAGGAAGATTTACTATTTGCGAAGATTCAAGTTGTAGACAGCCAAGGCTTCTTCTAACAGTAGCGAATGTTATTATAAAGCTTTGTTTCGCAAAAATATATCTTTAAAACATATAGTTAAAAGTCACATATTTTTCGTAACTTTGTTTTGTCAGTGATATAAATCATAAAAGTTAAATAAATCAAGCATTATTTATATTATTCAGCGACACCATCTTATGAAGAAATAAGAATTGAAAAATAAGTATAACATGGCACAAGAAAATTAATTTAAAAGAGATTGCCAGAAGCAGTAAAAACGTAATACATGCAAGAAATATGCACATGATTAAAAGTTAAGTATATAAACGCCACTTACGAAATTCTCCAGAAATTACTACTTAATTCCCTATCCGTGTTTTAAAGATCCATGAAATAACATTTCACTAAATTGCCATCTGATAAATGCTGAAAAATGCATAAACGTTTTTATTTGTAGTTCACTAAGAATATTACTTTATTGATCACAGCTATAACTTTAAATTTATGACCTCTTTAAATTTACGACTTCGGGATGCGCATTGCAATATAAGAAGAGATTTTTGCAAATATATATTTGGAATGCAAATTGTTAGGGGAATTTATGAATCAATTGTTGTTTGGAGCTTACTTTGCTAGTTGAGGGAATTTCTTTTAGAATTATATTTTATAAAAGCAATTTTTACTTCCTTCATAAATTTTAGGGCATATTCCTAATACATTGCTTAATTTTAAATTTGTTTTATTTCTTAACTAAATTTCTGTTGCACGCATATTTTAAATGCAGTGAGTAATAAATAACAAATGTGGTTATAGCTTTGTAACATTTTTCGATATAAGAAAGAACCCTCATATAATTTTGAATCATATATTTTTCTAGAAAACACTGTTATTTCGAAAAATGTTGAAAACATAACTATGCGTAGAATATCAAATATCTGAATTTCTTATGAATTCGATATTTTTATATGTGTTTTAGTCTTTTAAATAAGATTGTGCATATATTTAAGGCAAATTAATTTAAAAGAGATTACCAAATTAATTTTAAAGAGGTTAGATTTTATTATTATCTGTGCACTTATTTAAGTAAGTATATACATTTGCTATATTTGTCGCGAAAAATCATAAATGCTTTGCACTGAAAATGGGAATCTGAGGTCCTATGTATCTGGGGAAGATCTTTTATAATGATGACTACCAGAATACGAAATTTGAACTGTAAGCTAAAGATTTTTTTCCCAAGCAGAAAAAAACATTTATACATATTTTTGGATCTTTTGCGACGATGTCTAGAGTAATGCACTTAGCAAACCGTTTTCGATTAATCTTGACATAAGGTATTATTAGAATATAAATAAAGAAACTGTAACTAAGCTTTGTTATAAGTTATAAGGTATTTCTCTCGCCTTCTAGCATGCCTTCGTGGTGTAATGGCTAGCACACTCGGCACGTATTCGAGAGGTTCGAGTCCCGGCGAGGGCAATGCATATTTTTCATACCTCCTGCTAGTAAAATAACCTAATGACTATACAAAGTTAATTTAGTTTTAGGGAATTTGATACGTCAATTCCTTTTCTAAATCTGATGCTAAAGCATCAAAAGCCAGAGTAATTTTTGCATATTAAAGAAAACATTTATGGTGAGTCTCTGCTTAGCTATTTACGGTTAATTTAAATTTTAGTTGACAAAAATTTTAAAAGGACGATAATATTTTTCGAAGTAATCAAAATAAGCTCTTTATCGTATGAGAATTTTGAACCTTTCATGACTGATATTTACTAAAGAAAAACATACACTTCCTGATCCATTACCATGACACAGTCATTCTTAATAACATTTAAATGCCCAGTATTTACATAAGAATGATATAATTTCTTTTTCATACTTATTTTTAGATTTTGGACAAGAAAGCTGGATACATCAGAACGTTTACTTCAACTGAACGATCAAAGATCCACTTGGCTTTGTAGTACTGTACCACCTACCCAGATATCTTTCAAACATATGAAACCTTTTTTTTCTTTTTTTTTCCTTTATTTATTTATTTATTTTCTGGTTTATAATGTACTTGCGACATATTCTGTCTGTGCACCTGTCGTTGACTCGTTGTCATGGCGCACAAACGAGCAGCTGCTAGCTGATTGACAAAAGGATTCTGACCAAAACCCTTTTAGGTTGATATATTTTTATAATAAAAAGTTTTTAACAGTCTTCCCTGCTTTTGAATGATATAGCGAATACTTTTTGCATGAGTAGAAATATAGCTGTTTTGAACAAAGATTTTTCAAAACACCAGTAATATGAGATTTCTGTACAGTGTAATATGAATAGGTACTGCTTTATAAAACACGTGTTCTTCTAAACGTTCTCAAAAAACGTTTTCTTTTAAAATTTTTCTGAAGGTAATTTTAGTAACTCCTAAAAAAGAACTTATGGCGTAATCTTGAACAATATTATTACTTAAAAAATATAGCTTTTTTACCATGTTGTAATAACACAGGGGATTCCTAATTTGCTGATACTCACGTGTGCATTCACTCTTTTATAAACGAATGCTGTATAAAATAACACTAAAGTTTTGTTATCACATAGAACATTTGTAGTGCTAAAATAAGAGAAATGCTATTTCCTATGTGAAGATGGCATACTCTTTTGAGAAGAGCATTTGTTATTTTATATTTCATTATTAAAAGTTAGAGGAGCTTTATTATTAAATATAATGTAAGTATTTATTATAAACTAACAATTTTGAAAATTCCTTAAAGGGTTTCGAAGTATTTCATACGTAAGCACGAGCTCACATAAAAAATTATTATTTAAGAATCAACTTCTTTGAGATGCGAAGGTAATTAATAGTTAGCTAACAACGCTAATAACTCTAAAGAATCTTGTCCTTTGAACACAGGTTTTCTTTTCTGTGCATTTCATTATCAAAGTTGCCGACCTGTACTTACCTCATGAGCTCATCTAATTAAGTCTGTTGTTGAGCCTACATTGTATAGATGGGAAATCATTAAGTTGAAAACAAGATCCTGAGGGTAATCAGTTAAAGACTTTTAATTAATGATAATGAAAATAAATTGAAAGGAGACTTCGGATGAAAAGAAATTGAAAGGAGAATTTTGAAATTAAAAAAGAACCTCCAAGAACTGTACACATAATATTTACAAAATATGGATAGCATGAGGTAATTAGAGATTGAAGCATTTCGATGATTATGATGAATTCGCATTCATAGTTACTAATAGTAACAATATACATAATTATGTGGGACTTGCAAGAAATAAAAAAGATATATATGGAATGATTAGATGTGATACCACTCCCTCCACCTACAACTTCTAGTCTAAAGAGATAAACATATAAGTCGCTAAGGAAAACAGTGGTGAGTAATAGAATGAAGAAGAAATATGAAGCGTAACGTCACCTTGTTCATTAAACAATCACTTGCAATATGGAAGACTAAGTTAACATTCTCAATACATTATTAAGTTGCCAGAGCAGCGTAAAAAATAAGGCTTTACTACAAGGAATGTTAATTTTCAAAGCCTATATAAGAATTTGGAAGCAGTGTCATTGCTCAGAACATTTGTTGCGAATAACATATTAAAATACTGATATGAGTGAGGAAGGGTGTAAAATTATTAGCAAAATTTGGCAAATTGACAGTTCGCTGACAAATATAGCGTTTGAATGAGAGGGACAAAATGCAAACCAATGAAAGGAAAATTATGGAAGTAGAAAAATGTTTTAAATAGCTTATCATGTACTATAGATTTAAATGAAGGCGTGGCATTTGATTAATACAGATAGACATTTGTTTTCCATGTATTCATTGCGAGTCAGTTTCTTTCAGAGAATATTCCACGCTGCGCTGCTCGGATAGCAATTGAGAAATTTCGCATAATTTATTAACAGACGAACCAACACGGAAAGTTGTACTTTTGTAAGATATGGAAATAAATGACTTCCATTTAACATGAGGATGAAAATTTAATGATTTTGTTCAATGTTAACAGAACATTTTTCACTTTTATGAATGAATCATTATGTGGTGAAGATTAAAACATGATTCATAAATTGCTTTTAATTCTTATTAAGTCTCGAAAATATTGCTGCTAAACATATTACTGTGAAAATGCCCATATTTCTATTGCTTTTGCATAAATGCACATATTTGTCCCGCACATGTATATTTACATAATTATATAAAATTGCACATATTTTGAAAGCAGGGAAAATGCAGAGAAAAGGTGTTCATAGTGTATTTTCCCAAATATACTGCTTACGCACTGAAATAGTTCTTTCTGAGACTTAAATTGATATTTATTGGGAACGCATCCTCACTAGTCGTACTACAAAGAAAGGTAAACGGAAGAGATGTTTTCTTTTTGCCAAAGCCTGGAATCTCAAAGCCGTGAGTTTTCCAAGAGCTTATAGCTGTCACTCACGAAACATCTGAAACATCACACCAGAATCTCGAATTAGGTAGCAGAGATAAATAAGGAAACCACTTTTTCTTTTCTTTATTTTGTTACAAGCTGACAGTAAAGGACTTGGATGCTAAAACGTTAGCCTCTGAATAAATTCCTTTTTTTTGTTACACTTATAAGGTATTTCTCCCGCCTTCTTTGCATGGCTTCGTGGTGTAGTGGTTTGCATGCTCGACGCGTAACCGAGAGGTCCGTTGTTCCAGTCCCGGCGAGGGCATTGCTCATTTCGCATCTCCTGCTTCTAAATAACCTAATGTCTCTACACTGGCGCCCGAACTAAAAGGTTGCTGGATGATGATTCTCCACCACCGGGATTTGGTGATTGGGTCCCCTAAGCCCCAGGCCCCCTTTAAAAGGAGAAGTATATAAAGTATTTCTTTCGCCTTCTTCGCATGACTTCGTGGTGTAGTGGTCTGCATGCTCGACGCGTAACCGAGTGGTCCGTGGTTCGATTCTCGGGATAGGCGTTGCTAATTTTTCATGTCTCCTGCTTTCAAATAAGTACCTAATGTCTCTACACACTTTTCGTGGACATTTCTTTTTTTTTCAGTTGCACTTTTCTCAGACATTTAGTAACACAGACGTACAAGAAAAATTATCATACAGCCATATACAACTGTTTCTTTCATAATTTTTTCATATATTTCATGGATATTCGTTAGGCTTTTTTCAGCGGTTTTGAAGGTCAATTTAGTACAGAATTTGGCTGTAAAACCTGCATAAGAGATTTAAATTCAGAATTGACTTTTGTCATCTTGTATACTTTCAGATGCATACGAAAGCGTGAAAGCCTATAATGCCCCTCATCATGGGGGAAAAAAAGAGAGATCGAACTGTCTTTTCAATGTTAATTTTTTTAAGTGCTTTATATGTTTAACATTTAGCTGTTAGCAGATAGCTGAAGAGTTGAGAATAAGAGATGTAAATAAATTAATAATAATCTATATATTTTATCGTTCATTTTTAAGGTTATAAACTGCTAACTCCTCAAGTATCCTAATAGCTTTCTTTAAGCATAAAGATCTACATTTATACACATGTAGTTTACATTTTAGCTGTTTCAAGAGATATATAGTAGTTCTCTAAAAAGAATAATATTTGCTAACTAAATGTGCACACACGTTGCAGAAGAAATGTCCAAAATGTTAGAATGGATTTTTATCTTTATTTTCTGCTATAACTATGATGCTTCATCGAACTACTTTAAATAATGCGTAATGAAAGACTAATGTCAACTTGTGCTAAGTTTGTTGCTTTTGTAAAATGGTTGTACTTTATACTAAATGACTGTAACATTTTCTAACCATTTGCACTTCTCCAAATTCTTGAAGCGTTAATATTGAGTATCATGATATATTTAGAAGATAAGTTTTAATACAGAATTTAGTGACATCAAAGAAATTCTAAAAGTATAGATTTTGTTTGCTGTATTTCTACAGAAAAGAAGTTTATCTTTCGTATGGTACATGTATAGCGGGCTATAAAGTATTCAAATGCAATTACATCTTACTTAATTCCTGTTAAATGAAGAACTCTGTGGACACCTAAAGTGCGATAATATATTTTTTACTAGGATTAAAATGGATTCTCTCCGTGCAGTCTACTTAAATATTGACAAACTTTTCCCTAAGCTCTTAGAACTTCCAGATTGCTTGATAGGTCTCAAACTGTCACGCTGTTGCCATCTTTTTTTTGGATTATCGCCTTTTTGGGCTCAGCATGGTTTCCGGTTTTCTTCCACTCTCCAGGGTCTTTCTTGTCTGTTCTTGTTTTCTGCCTCGCATTATTTTTTTCTCTCAATAGATTAGAGATAGCCCATATTTGTGTCATCTGAATAAAAAAGTCTTTTCTTTTCCGTTGTAGAAACGGAACCTTGTATACTGAGAAAAATATCATACATATTATTCGTTTTCTTTTTTCATATTCTGGTGGGACTTGCAAGAAATAAAAAAGATATATATGGAATGATTAGATGTGATACCACTCCCTCCACCTACAACTTCTAGTCTAAAGAGATAAACATATAAGTCGCTAAGGAAAACAGTGGTGAGTAATAGAATGAAGAAGAAATATGAAGCGTAACGTCACCTTGTTCATTAAACAATCACTTGCAATATGGAAGACTAAGTTAACATTCTCAATACATTATTAAGTTGTCAGAGCAGCGTAAAAAATAAGGCTTTACTACAAGGAATGTTAATTTTCAAAGCCTATATAAGAATTTGGAAGCAGTGTCATTGCTCAGAACATTTGTTGCGAATAACATATTAAAATACTGATATGAGTGAGGAAGGGTGTAAAATTATTAGCAAAATTTGGCAAATTGACAGTTCGCTGACAAATATAGCGTTTGAATGAGAGGGACAAAATGCAAACCAATGAAAGGAAAATTATGGAAGTAGAAAAATGTTTTAAATAGCTTATCATGTACTATAGATTTAAATGAAGGCGTGGCATTTGATTAATACAGATAGACATTTGTTTTCCATGTATTCATTGCGAGTCAGTTTCTTTCAGAGAATATTCCACGCTGCGCTGCTCGGATAGCAATTGAGAAATTTCGCATAATTTATTAACAGACGAACCAACACGGAAAGTTGTACTTTTGTAAGATATGGAAATAAATGACTTCCATTTAACATGAGGATGAAAATTTAATGATTTTGTTCAATGTTAACAGAACATTTTTCACTTTTATGAATGAATCATTATGTGGTGAAGATTAAAACATGATTCATAAATTGCTTTTAATTCTTATTAAGTCTCGAAAATATTGCTGCTAAACATATTACTGTGAAAATGCCCATATTTCTATTGCTTTTGCATAAATGCACATATTTGTCCCGCACATGTATATTTACATAATTATATAAAATTGCACATATTTTGAAAGCAGGGAAAATGCAGAGAAAAGGTGTTCATAGTGTATTTTCCCAAATATACTGCTTACGCACTGAAATAGTTCTTTCTGAGACTTAAATTGATATTTATTGGGAACGCATCCTCACTAGTCGTACTACAAAGAAAGGTAAACGGAAGAGATGTTTTCTTTTTGCCAAAGCCTGGAATCTCAAAGCCGTGAGTTTTCCAAGAGCTTATAGCTGTCACTCACGAAACATCTGAAACATCACACCAGAATCTCGAATTAGGTAGCAGAGATAAATAAGGAAACCATTCTTTAATTTAATTTATATCGCTAGAAATCTAAGCATTTTTCATGTATACGGAAGTAAAGTACGACAATGTAAGCTGATAAATTAGGATAAAAAGCCTTACCCTGACTGAGATTTTATATAAAACTCACGACAGTTTCATATAAAATTCATGACATGTTTCAAGAATAGAAATAATGATTTTGCTCCTTTGATGAAACTGGTGCAACTTTAAAGAGATCTTTTAAGAACAATGAACAGTTATAATTTAATATGTTTCCTAGTCAAAAATATAAAATTTGAGACAAACAAACAAATTTCACTGTTTTCTGTGTTTACGTATTAAATGATAAGATATATTACACAATTTTATTCGTTAATATTGGAACTGATACATTTTGCATTTCACTCAGGCATTGAAAAGTTAGTATGCCCCTTATTTAATTTTGCCTAAGGGTTAATGTTCCCAAATAACAACTGCTATTCAAATGCATTTTGGGGAAAACAAATACTAGTTTATCAATGCATAAGATCTTTGCTTGAAGGATGTCTATGATATGTATAAGGATAATACTTGAAATTTACATACTAAAATACATTGCGACGAAGAATAGAGTTAAGAAGGCAATCTTGAGTCTTTTTGTTTTGTTAAATTCATTTCATGCTTCAGTTTTAAATTTAGAAGAAAATAATTCTCTGATCCGATTTATGTATATTTAAAATTGTTCTTTATTGAAAAGTTTATTACGAATTAAAATTTTGCTCTCAAAAGGCGAATTAATATGGAACTGATTTAAATGATTTCGCAGAGTAATGTAATTATCTGAACTTCATAAAAAATCATTTACAATCCTTTGTCCTTCCGAAATTATTTCTTGAAATCTTCAGTGTTGCCGATGCAATTAATCGCTCTGCAATGTCGATTCATCCTTGAATTAATTTTTAATATCCCTAGTTTTAAACTTATCCCTAGTTGAAAATACATCAGTTGAAAATTACAATATTTCATGTGTAATTAACTAATCGATAACGAAAATCGCGCTTCCTGGGTTAATGCACTTCTCACACTGTTTCTGGTATGTTTATTTCTTTTAGCTGTCTCATTTATCTTAAGTTTCGTACGGTTACTAATCGACAGTGCTATAAATAGCATATACTAATTGTACCTAAATTGGAAATAAATGCCAATGCGTTTTAAAAATGAAATAAAGCCTCTTGTTTTAAAAGGCAAATTGAATTGAAATATAAGAGAAGTGCTTTCTAATAAATCTCACTATTTTCTCCCTTGAAACACTATTTTTAAATCACGCAGCTTTCAGAATGATAATTTTTATCTTCTTCTTTCTTAAAGAATAAAGTATATCGGATTTCGCAAGATTGCTTTTTATTGAGATTTATTCTTCGGTTTAAACATTTCTAACCAAGAATGTCTTAGTAACGGTTTGTTATGAAAACGGAATATTTTTAGCTCCGTTTTAGATAAACACCAGTCAGATTAGTAACATGATAGTGTGAATAAACATACAAGTAATTTTGCTTTAAGCAGTCTTTTCCCTTTCAGAGCTCTGAAGCTAATTATGTGTGCAGGTAACAACTCTTTGTTTCTTTGTTCTTATACTTTTTTCTTTCTTGTCTTGTGAAGTTATATTTTTTGTTCATTTTTATGTACATCTATGTCATATAGTACTGAAGGTATCTATCTTTCTGTATATTATTAACAAAATGTCTCATTTTTATGAAAGAGGAAGGCAAAACACACGTATTTCCAATAAACGGTTTTTGTAAACTACTGTGCTCAGTATTTTTCATAATATTTAGAATTAGCAGAGTAGAAATATAAATAAGATAGTTTTCTACGTGTCGGGTAAATTAATTCATTAAAGTTTCTCTACGTTTCTTAAATTTTCTCATTTATCCGCAGGTTAGTTATTTAAATGCGGATTTAATATCTTAGGTTAATAGATACTGCATTTTAATCGATCGCTTTCGTATATTTACTTTGCGCATTTAGACGTTAAGCATAAAGAAATAAATTGCAATAGACACTAGATTTAGCTAAACTTACTCCAAACGGAAATAAGCAACATATGCAAAGCAGGAAAAGAAAATGTAATAACTTCAAAACCTATGCAATTAATTTATCAGTTTTCCTGAAAACTGAGATAGGAAATTAATTTGCCTTCAAGTATTGATTATGCTGGTAAGCAAGGAAGTATAATATGAAAAACTAAAAGGTCCATATCATATCTTTACACACGAGAAGAATTTCAAATTCGAATTAAAATCACAGAAAAGATAAATTCAGAATGCAAGGAAGATGCAAAATTTAAACTATATTTTTCTTTAACATAAATGTTACTCAACGCATCTTAGTCATACATTGACTAATTTCTCTGAATAAGAATATGTAAAAGTTGGATTGTTATGGTTATTTGAATATGGGAGAGCACACAAGAGTTACCTGCCTAAGGAGAAGGATACTTTCGTGGAGAACTTGTTAAGAGAAACTGGCTGTTATTCATGTTACATGTATCAAAACCAATAACGCAGCCTACCCGTTCGCCGAAGTCAGAGTCCAAGCTGAACTACCAGTATGTAGCAGTCTTTAACTACTCAAACAATGGTGGGGCTGTCAGGTGTAATATTGACAAAGCACCAGTGTAGTATTGTACGATTTTCTCGCCCAATATCAATTGGTGAATCCTTAGCAGAGTGAAAATTAAATAAATTAAACTTTAACTAGCAAAAATCTAAACAAACATAGAAATATAAGAGCTACTTATTTAAGCATTTATTTGTAATTGTAATTATTAGGAAGTTATTGCGTTGTGTTTCATTAATTTCCGGGACTGTGCTCAGGTAAAGATCGGATAAGTGACAGATACAACACACACGTGAAAACATAATATAAGTTTCAAATTAATAAGAAATTTTATTAAGTCTCAAATGATAATAGTTAATTTCACATTTTTTCTTATAAATTGCCTATTATTATTATTATTATTATTTTAATTTAATTTAAAATTTTGGTACAAAAATATAAAATAAGACGTACTTATTTACTATTCAACACAAAAGCTATTAAGGAAATTGAAGAAAGGGATAACACACATGTTTTTCTTTTCCATTAGTTTTAGTGTTAGTTTAAAAACAGGACGAAATATAATTCCATAAAAAATTACACTCTTAAATAGATTGAGCTTTCAGCCTAAATTATTGTTTCCTGAGTAAAGATGCAGGAGCAAGATGTAATTTCCAAAAATGGGATAATGAAAGTCTGACTTATCTGATTGCTGGAAATGTTGATGTGGAAAGGATCCATTATTCCTAGGCGCCACCCTGAAAACTCTTGACTATGCCTAAATTATGCATCACGTGGCCGCTCAACATCGGGTGACGAACATGGGAACTAAGCAGGTCTCCTTCCCTCATCGAGGTCGCTACCAATGTCGGACATCCTGAATTAACGGGGCAACTCCACAGAGCAGTCGGTGTAAGTCAGCTACGATATTTGGAGGCTGTTAGCTGCTACGTCTCAAGGATTGCATGCATGAGAATACAGTCCGTACGTGAGTCGTCGGCGTAATACAGACCCATACCTTTTCCCAATGTCAGTCTACTCCGGCCTACTGCAGGGAAAAGTAAAATCCAGACATAAAGGCTTCTAACGGGTAGATGTTACAGGGCAAAATAGTGGTTCATCAGGGAGAAGAACAAAGCTCCTAGGAAGTCTCAACATCTACACAAGGCCATTCCAAGTTGCGGAATAATCGTTAACTGCTGACGAAGAGTTTAACGTACACTCTTAGACAAAAAAAAACGCACCAAGAAGGAGTTATCCGAATGGGACGAAAATCGGTAGAAGAGATGTACATGTACAGAAAAACAAATTATTCCAGTTTGAGAAAAGTCGGATGAATTATTGAAGTGATAGAGCTTCACAAAGTTAAAAAATCGGTAACGCGTTTGTCCACCTCTGGCCATTAAGCAAGCAGTTAATCGGCTTGGCATCGATTGACAGAGGTTGCGGATGTCCTCCTGAGGGATATCGTGCCAAATTTTGTGCAACTGGCGCGTTAGATCGTCAACATCCCGAGCTGGTTGGAGGGCCCTGCCAATAATGCTCCAAACGTGCTCAATAGGAGAGAGATCCGGCGACCTTGCTGGCCAAGATAATGTTCGACAAGCACTACGGCAAGCAGTAGAAACGTGTGCAGTGTGGGGGCAGGCATTATCTTACTGAAATGTAAGCCCATGGTGGCGTGACATGAAGGACAACACAACGGGCCTTAGAACTTCGTCGACGTACCGCTGTGCTGTAAGGTTGCGACGGATGACAACCAAAGGGGTCCTATTATGAAATGAAATGGCACCCAGACCATCACTCCTGGTTGTCGGCCTGTCTGCCGGAAGATAGTCAGGTTGGTATCACACCGCTGTCCGGGGCGTCTCCAGACTCACCTTCGCTGGTCATCGGGCCTCAATTCAAAGCGGGACTCATCACTGAAGACTATTTTACTCCAGTCAGTGACATTCCAGTGCGAATGAGCCTGATACCACTGCAATCGGGCTTGACGTTGTACAGGGGTCAATGGTAGTCGGCGCAAGGGGCGCCGTGACCTCAGCCCCCTTTCTGTGAGCCGTCTATGAATGGTCCTTGCGGTCACTGAAGCACTAGTTGCACGTACAATCGGTGATAATGATGCATCTGGGGCTGCGAGTGCCGATCTGACGATTGCTCGGTCTTCACGTTCTCTTGTTTCTCTAGGCCTATCGCTAACTTCTTGACACTGTGTGCGGCCATGGTTCACCCATTCCTGCCAACATCGTCTAATAGTGGCATCGCTCCTGCTCAAATGTCGAGCTATTCGCCGATAAGGCCAGCTGGCTTCTAAGCCCAACTACACGACCTCTCTCAAATTCTGACAACTGCGCATATCGTTCGCGCACCTGTATGCGAAGCATAGTTACTTTCTACCAGAGTACAGGGAATGAAATTCGTGAAGAATTTATGACCTGTAATCGTAATTTCTCCTTTTAAATATCCTGCCAGTTGCGCAGATCAGATGTGCTGTAGCGACAACCGTTCATTCATTGGCAGCCAAAATGTAATTTTGCATTTTCCATAGAAACCTGTATGCATATCAGTTGGTGTCCAATTTGCTTTATATCTTCTCGGTACGCCGTTATTTTTGTCTAAGTGTGTACTAGAGTCGAAACCAGCTAAAGCTACAAACTGTCCAGTAAAAAATCTCCAGATGCTCCATAAACTCTGACGATAACCAAGCAACCGATCAACGGAGAGCATGATTGCCCCCCCCCGTCATAACAACGAAAAGAGGAAACTACTTTATCCGAAGGCAACTCAGCATAAAGTGAGCCGCACTCAAAATTTTCCTTCACCCCCCAAAAAAAAGAAAAAAACCCCCACAAAATTAGAGTTTCAACCCCTCATTAGCGACCAATTTTCCGCCTTTTTGACCCAAAAGCAAATCAATCCAACTGCGCACGCGCAACTATTCAAAACCCAGAGCCAAACTGGACACTTAGATCGCCAAAGCAGTGACCTTTCCCTGTAGGTGAAACGTTAACCCCTTTAAAATCATCGAGTACCCAATTTATTTAAGGCGGCCGGAACAAAGCAAATTCTTCCTAGAATGTTCTACAGAAGTGAGTCACACCCTGAAAAGGATGACACAGCGAAATTCGCCCCTCTCCTGAATCCTTTCACAAGGAAACGAAGTTTTCCTAGCTAAGTTTAAATAAAAGAAAAATATATCATTCAAGCACTGGCTTTTCCAAAACATAAGAATTTACCAAACAAATATTAAATTACTAGCAAAACATCACATTTATTATTCCCGGAATTAAATAAAAATATTCTGGTTTTTCCTAAAGAATATATAATTTAAACTTTATTTTGTTTTCAACAGAAAATTGGAACAATTATCAACATAACACAGGTTTGGGATGTTGATCAAAATACGATAAAATCACAGTAAGATGTTCGTATTCGTTAATCAGATTCATTACGAATAATTAGTTTCTCAATTTTAAATATCTTCTCAAATGAATTAGAATATCTGTATTTCATGAGGAGAAAGCTATTTCTTTTTCAAATTACAGTAATGGCATAATAAAAAAATTATCAAGTACACTGCAAATAAAAAAAGTTCCGGAAGCTAAGATTAGCAAGTTGATAACTAGAATCTGTACTCACATATTAAAGTTTCTATATACATCTTCTTCGTTCTGTTTGCAGGATAAAAGTCAGCAGTAAGGGCAAATCAAACGTTTCTGCACTTTCATTGAATACTGACT
Organism: Stegodyphus mimosarum; assembly: GCA_000611955.2. Classification (NCBI taxonomy): domain Eukaryota; kingdom Metazoa; phylum Arthropoda; class Arachnida; order Araneae; family Eresidae; genus Stegodyphus; species Stegodyphus mimosarum. The sequence goes on from KK112776.1 coordinate 197,776, forward strand.
GAAAATTTAGTAGGTTTCTGCTATGACAGTGGCATGACGGTGGCAACATTTATAATCTGAGTTGAGCCTTTTTGTGTGTGTGCTTTTGACATTGACTTTAAGTTGTTTTCTGTTGGATATTTTAATTTTGTTCTATCGATGGCTGCCTTCGAGGCATACTAGCTTCCAGAAATTCCACCTTTTACTCATTCTGATCCATATTGCAATGTTGAAATTCACAAAATCAAGTATTCTTTACTACTGTTGCTCCAAATAGCAATATTGTTCCTATTAACAGTGTAACATCTAATATCCCATAAACTAACTCGGATGTAGTAGTAACGATAAAATATGAGCACCAATGTGCCATAGTTAGCCTTTTCTTTTAAAAGATACTATTTCTCCTCTCAGAATCACTTTCTGGAAAATAAGCGAAAACAACAATTCCCTAGATGAATGTCGGAAAATAAAACTCGTCATTTAAATATTTTAGCGTTTAAAGGCTCTGAGTAGCACCGCGACGAGAAAAACGTTAAAGCAACTCATCGTCTTAACAACTTCACTTTTTTATTCAGGAATAAATTACTTCTTTCAAGAAAAGCTTTCATTTTTTTGGTGAAAATAGCGAAAAAATGATAATGAAAATAATAAATGTTACCTAATTCTCTAGCTGCATAAAATATATATGTTATCTTTTATTAACATATGCTGCGGTGAGAAACAAGAAGTTAAAATTTTTATATGAATGATTACCGTTACTAATTATGCAAGCTTGAATGTTTTGATTTGCTTACAAATATGCAGGAAAAAAAGAATAAGTTCTGGAAAAAATATCTAACAATAAAGCAAAGTTTGAGGAGGTTTGTTTTTTAGTTGAACGCACTTGGATATTTGTAGTTTTGTGTTCAGTAAAAGTTTCACATTAATAACAAAGTAACGAAGTTAAATATTAAAAATAAAACTGATTGTTATTACAAGAAGGCTTAGTTAAAATTATAAGGAAGATTTAATTTGATGCAATTGTCAGAGAAGCGAAGTAGTGGTTGTTTTCATCAAGGAGTTTCAAGGAAAATGCACAAATCACGTGAACATAAAAATTAATAATTACGAATACGAATAAAGTATTAACAAAGGGCAAATTTATGAAGATTTCACAGTTGGTTGTTTATAACCAACACAGGGGTTGTTTATAACAAATAAAACTGATGGCTGTTACACGGAGCCTTATTTCAAATTTTACTGAAGATACAATTTAATACAGTTATTCAGATAAGAGAAGCAATACCTGTTTTATGAAACGGTTTGAAGCAAATTACAAAAATAACAAGACCATAAAAAATAATATTTATGAATAAAGTAATGTTAGAAATAAAATACAAATAACGTAATGTTAAGGTTAAATTCAGTTTGGCGTATTCTTAACCAGGGGTACCCGTCGGATTCGGTTTTGACCTCTTGCGGGCTGATGGAATTTTACAGAGTTCTATTATTATCAAGGGGTCGACAGAACAATATATACTGGGAATTAGTAGACATAATCAAGGTATTGAAAATAAAAAATATCAATAGAACTGACAATTAATTGCTTATTGACATAAAACTATATCATATAATAAGGAAGAAATCATATAAAATAAATACAAGAGAAAAAGTACGCCAAAGCTATTTAATATATTTTTTAAATAAGTAACATTTTAAAAAATATATAATTTTTTTATACAGTAAGTGCAATATGAAAAAGTAAAAAGCAAGGCAAGAAAACACAACTTGTCAAAATACGAATGCAGTTGTCCGTAGAACGAATAAAATCCGCTTGCAAGATCTGTAAGAAGATTTTAATTTTAGCTTCCAAAACTTCTGATCTGAATGTGACAGCCTAGGCCATAGAATCGTCGAAACGCGATATAGTATATGATTGTGATCTTATGATACAAGAAGACTCGGTAACATCCAAGGAAGATGTTAAGCCACAAGTCTTTTTCAAAACACACGGGTACGTTAATTTTTAGAGTTTGAAAGTCCTCCAAGCGAAATATCCCAAAATAAAAATTGTTACCTAATCAACATTATTCACTTTCCCAACGTTTTACTAAATGGAAGCAGGGTCAAGTTGTAGAGACATTAGGTTAATTACAAGCAGGAGAGGTGAAAAATATGCATTTCCTTCGCCGGGAATCGAACCACGGACCTCTGAAATACCGGCTCAGTGTGCTGACCATTACACCACGAAGGCACGCTAAGAATGTGGGAGATATACCTTATAAAGTCAGGTCAATAATTTACAACGGAAAATAAGAAATAGTTTGAATATTTTTGAGCGAGGTGACTAAAGAATTAAGCTAAGCAGTTTATGAAAAATATATAAAAAGTGCATCAATACATCAAGCACAAACGTCACGTTAAATCAAATCGACCTATTGTGCAATCGAAATCTGTGATTTCGTTTCAGAAAAACCTGTTCATATTCGTAAAATTAAAAATCATATTAATGCAAAAAATAATAAGCCTTAAAGATAATAAACCATTTTGTTTTCAAAACTTTTGTTCATACTTTCAGTCTAAGTGTTATCTTCAAGATGTTTAAGTGCAATTTTTTTATTATGATTATTTTATATGCTGTACATTAATAGAGAAAAACGTAACGGAGTCGATGAAGAAAATCGTTCCTTTAAAAGGGATCGATGCAAGAAAATGTTTGGAATTATCTTATTTAAAAGCTAACCTAACCTTCTAGACTGCTAGACGAATTTTTGCACCGTCTTTAACTGTCAGTAAGAGAACTTAAAGTGAATGCAATAGATTAAAGTAAATAAGAATTTATTTTCAGCCTGAAGTACAGAACTAAAATAACTAATAAAGTTTGTTTCCACTCCTATCGAGATTCACAAACAACAATTTAAGTCTTAGCCACAAGGCTGTGTTACTTGCACGATTACTATTAAAATAAATTTCAAGTAGAGGAAACCTCGTCAATTGTAGCAATATAGCTAAAGTAAAGTAATAAGAAAAAAGCTCCACTATAGCAGGCTGAACTTGTGGAACCTCTTTCTCTTAGATTCTTATTCCTATTTAAAACTCCTCTCATTTGCATATTCTGAAGGAGTAGACGAAACAAGAAAAGTATAGAGCAGATTTTACAAAAACAGTAACTCGTTAATTAAATATAAAGGAAGATTTTAATTTATCACAGACCTTAAGGAAATTTTAAATGTAATGAAGGCAAATAATTGTTGAGTAACAGAATAGCAAACAGAAATAGCAAAAGTAAGGAATTCCAGTTTAAAACTGTTGACTTTGCTTTTACACTTTTTGTATCTGTGAAACGTCCTGTTGCCACATTAATAATGACCAAAATTTAGAGCGAATATCTTTTTCAAACATCGCATCCACAAAATCAAACGTGTGATTTCACTTTAATCAACTTATGTCAATTTACGCAAGTAAATGTTCAGTAAAAAGCGTGGGTGCATGTTTGCACAATTTATTTTATTTTTGCCGCTAATTTTGCCGAACAATGACGGCTTTTAAAAAAGTAAAAATGCGATCAATTTAAGTTAGAGAAAAAGCATTTGTGTGTGTTCATTTGAATTCTGTAAGAAAAAAATTAATGCTGCACTACCAATTAAAAAAAAGCTCATAGACTAAGAAATGCAGAAATAGCCAGAGGTTGTATAATGTAATCCTTTTGGGTGACATCCGCAAGAATATTGGAAGAATGGTCTGGGAAAGTAATAACAATAAGCGGCGCAAGATAAACGTTTCTTTACTGATGCAGTTTCATGTTCCATAATGCCAATTTTACCAATATATAATAAATAAATTGCCTTACTAATATATAATAAATCCCCCGAGATCGCTGATAATGATAAAATCTCCCCCGAGAACGCTGAGATCCTGCAGATAATTTAAGATGGCTACAATGAATTTTAACAGCTAAAGTAATATCAGAGTTTCGTCAGCTGAGAAATCTTTTGTTTTCGTGATAAACAATTTTTCATAAAAGAAGTAAATACAGACTTTTAATGTACAAGCAAGTACAGCAACTTAAGTTTTGTTGCAATCAAAGCGAACTTGTTTAAGTGTTTGATCATTAGAAGCATTCGTAAGCTCATTACGATATTAAATTATCAGTGCCTTTCTCTCATGCCAAATCCTATTATTGTGCTAGAAGAAAAAACTAGCCCTTTCTACTCTTTTCGTTTTCCCGTTATTCAGCGTTTGTTTTCCATGAGCACTCAATTATTTAAAACTGTTGTTGTCAAACAGAGGCTGTTCCCGATCCGAAATTATGCTGATATATTCGGACAGATAAACATATTATTCATTTCTCGCAAAAAATATACGTCTTCACTTGGAGACATGCTGTCTGCAATCTTTTTATTATTCACCAAACTCTATCAAAACTTTCCCACCCATATCACATTTTCTAAAAGTTATCTCAATAATGTATCCGTCTCTTTTTTCGTGAGATACGAAATTATTCAGAATCTCACTGAGTTCAATTTTCGAATTATTTGCTCTTTTGTTGAAGAATTCGTGGTTCATATTTTAATATCCTAGATAAGAAAACATGTTTTGATATTTTATAATTTCATAATATATTCTGTATATATTCTTTGATACGCGGTATATTCTAGAAACTAACATAGCCACAAAATTTCACTGTAAGGAAAGCGAATCACAGCTTTGAAAGAAAAAATCAATTATCTCTTGCTTTGTCAATCAGTGTCGATCTTTCGACCATTCTTCCAATATTTCCTGTGCTGAAATTACAAAAAAAATTCTTCAATGTGATGAATAGATTTTCCTGAGTCATATGCATTCATTAATTCCTAATTTTTATTAGCGATTCCTATTCCAATTAAATTCTTAGTTTAGCTATAAAATGTAATAATTGAATTAAATTATTAATAATTATTATAATTAAAATAAATAATAATTAAATTATAATTAAATGAAATAATGTTAATAAATTAAATTATTAATTATAATTATAAAACTGAATGTCTAATCATAGCTAAACGCACAATCTTGCTAATTTACTTCCCCCCTTCGCATTTTTTTAAAAAACAATAATAAGTATGTTTAGACAGTAAGAGCTTGGCAGCAAAGAATCTTTGAAAAATACATTGCGCTCTTGCCCGGAATCCATTTCAGGACCTTCGAGTTATTAGACAGATATTCTGATTGTTACACTAGAAGAGCACAAAGGACGGAGCTTACGGATACTTTATTTTCTCTCATCCGTCTAAAAATGACTGAAGAAGGCGAAAGACTAAATTGTGTTGATAGTTCTCCAACTCGACTAATGTTAAGTTGGTGATGAATCAAACTTAACATCTTACAAACAATTATTCTTGCATTTTGGAGAACTAATCGAAAAGCTTACTGGAGTTTTTTCATTGCTTTACAGTTGTCTCTGATGATTATTTTGAATTACTAAACTAAAAATTTTTAGTTTACTTTTCTAGAATTGTAGTGTATTCATTGATAGTTCTGTTATAATTTTTAATTTCTCATACATATTTCGAAATACAACGATAATGACATTGGCAATGGAAATGACATTAAAAACTCCAATAAAGAAAGGATAATAACTTTTGTACAGTTATATTGTTTACTCTAGCTATGCGTTTAAGATATATTTTATGATATGAGTGCATGAGAATATATAAAATCTAAGATGCTAAAATTTTCAAGTCTGTATGTTGAATGAACTAAAGACTATGTGTGATTTATAAAGGTTAACGTTATTGTTAAATGTTTTGTTATTTCAAATTACTTTTTGATGCTTAAATTAGTTAGTTATGTAACTTCCGTAACCGTTGTAGGAATCCTTAATGTCTGAAACTCAGAAAATTATTATAAATAAGGCATGAATAATCTTCCCTCCGTCAAATGAAAACAAATCCTTGTATCTATCCCGTTCGGTATATTTATTCCAATCTGGAAGTAGTCGTGAAATTAATATAGCAATTTAGTTTTATGACCTGAGACATAATTTTGTCAATATTTGCTACACACTAACTGCTACACAGGTCAAATATTGGACTCTGAAGGAGTTTTTCCTTCCATTAAATTTTCAATAAGATAAATATTTATTTTACAAAAATTACATTCTTAAAAGATTCTTTCTGTAAACAAACCTGTAAACTGGGCGTGGTAAATAAAGTTTTTTAAACTAAAATCACAGCCCTCAAATACAGAATACCAATACTTAAATTAAAAGGAAATACCGAATAAATCTACAAATGATGAAATTACGTGCGCGTTTGAGAAAATTCTTGGTAAGTATTAGAAATGCATTTTGCCTATCTTAATAAAGAGAATTATATAACTATCTGATCTAGTGAAGAAAGAGGAAAATATTCTAACATTTTTATATTAGCAATGTCGTGTAAATAGTTGACACGAAAACTAGTGTTGGAAGATCCGTAGTTCGAATCCCGGGTGAGATCACATTTGCTTTCTCGCGTTTACTGGCCTCAAAAATATACTACGCTCTACAGGTGCTCTAAAAAATACGACCATCTTCTGTTGGAAACATTAAACATAGGCACATTAATTTGCAATAATAGTTGAAAAAGGATCATTGTTTTCCTAAGAAAATCTGCTTCTAAGATTCGGCCTGTTTTATTAAATATAGACATAAACGATTAAATTTTAAGCATTTTTGCGGAAAGAAATCCCTTCTTATATTGACATTTACTTTCATTTTTATTTTACTACTCAATATTGCTAGTGAGTTCTTTATAAAGCTTATGGCTATAGATTTAACTCAAAGACGAGAAGGAGCAGAAATTTCCCAGTAACGTGAGTCAGCTCAAAAATAAGCCACCCTGTCTTTCACCTGAAAAGCGAATCACGTTTCTTTTGAGAAGAAACTGATCTTGGAGTTTCCCAGATGCGTTATTTCTTTGAAAAAAGAATCGAGGGATTTCAGAAATTCTCCACAGAGCAAAAATTCTCAGTATTTACACTTTCCGTTTAGTAACAAGTAACGAATACAATACGAGACTCTGCATCCCATGCGAAAAATAAAACTACTGCTTTATCAGAAATCCAACTTGTAATCGATAGGAAAGAAAGGATAAATCCATGAAGATTGATGACCTGCCAGAGCATCAGGGCTATTGTGGAGTTTACTCACAGGCAATTGATTTCAGGAAATCTGCAGCGCAGGCTTAATAAGAATTTCACTACATAAAATTCTCCTTTTCTGTGAAAAGTGGTGCTGTTATGAAAATTTAGGATAGCAGGAACTGATTTTTTTTACATATAAAGGAAGGGTGAAATAATGTCCCGTAAAATATTAGAAAAGATTACAAAACATTTTTGTCCATAGAAATGTTGCAGAGTTGGCTTTTGATTTCATTACATTAGATGTAATTCGAATTAATAGTACTAGAATGCTTCCCATTCAACTAAACAGACATTCAAATTCTTCCAATGCAAATTTACATAAATGGATGCCATAAGTAGGTTTTAAGAAAGCTTACTAATAATTATTGGTGCACTTCGGAAAGCTAATCGACAAGCTCTCTGAAGATTTTGTTTTCCTATTTTGATGTAATTTCTTTCTATTATCTGATGTTTCATAAATACTTAATACATTCTTGGCAAGATATTATCCACTTCTTTATTCTGATTTGATCGTTAGTAGCAATATAAGTAGGAAACTGAGGCAGGCAACAAAATGCCATTATGTTAGAAGTCCAGATATCCGAGGTAACTGACACTGAAACGTATCTGGATACTGAAAAAAATGCGGATAACTGGGCTGCTTCTTCTGAGCAAAATATACGTTTATTACAACCAAGTTGATGGAATTTTATCTTAGATAATTTTATTTTAGATGTAAGAAATATGTATCTATCACTTCCAAACTAGTCTTCATCTGGACCTGACAAAAATGTCGGCGGCGTTGTCAGTTGTTGAATCCTTCCTGGAAGCATTTTTCCTCACCGTACATAGAAAGACTTATAACTTCCTTGTATTTATTGCACAGTGTTGTATCTTCACACCTTTAGTTTTATTTTCAGTTTTGGAAACAAGATCGTCACCCATAATGATATTCGAAAGAAAGGTCAAGCTAGCTCGAAAGCTAGGGTCATTAACAGCAGCTTGTTTGAGATCTGAGGAAACGCCAAATCGTAGTACCTTCTGGGACACTCACGAGTGTGGGCACAAACGATGTTGTGACGTGTCTCAGCTTCAAATCTTCCGTCAAAGCTAGGGTCATTAACAGCAGCTTGTTTGAGATCTGAGGAAACGCCAAGTCGTAGTAACTTCTGGGACACTCACGAGTGTGGGCACAAACGATGTTGTGACGTGCCTCAGCTTCAAATCTTCCGTCAAAATCTTGTGTCGGCTATAGTAACTAATCGTTCACCATTAGTACAACGACGGTTTCTGGGAATAATATGAGCAGTATCTTGATTAATTCGAGTGTTGTTGTTGTTGTTGCTCATGCTCACTTGTCTGACAGAGTCAGCCCAAGCCCACGAGAATTCTCGTGTCAAGGAGCGCTAGATTACGCTTGTCGTTGGCAACAGCCTTGAGCACCTAACAGGTGACAGTACGACTTGGCTCAGTTCCGCCCCCAATTTTGATGGAGAGCACCCCGGGGGGACGGGTCCGAGGGTCTCCCACCCCTCTCCCCTTCCACCAAACAGCATGAGAGGACGTTCGGCTCGTCGCATATTAAGAGTGCCGCCATGCCTTACAGAAGCTATACATTTACAAACATCCATACCTTCTCCGGGATTCGAACCCGAGCCCTTCGGCACGGCAGTCAGCGACTGTAACCACTATACCGGTATGGTAAGTGGTTGACCCACTCAGAAGTTGGAAACAATCCATAACTTCTTCCTCAAAAGCCATCTTTAGCAATTCATAGTATTCTGTAGCACTTAGCATAATTTGAAACATAATTTGATGGAAAAATGCTGTTCGCGACAATTCGGCTTGACGTTAATGGACAAGTGCGCCTTGTATTTCTTCGTAAAAGCTAAGGTACCGCTATAAACGATGCGCACAGCATGTCGGCTTTTCCCAAATTTTCATCTTACTCTGAAGACCCATGCGGCTAGTGTGGTAAATCATTATGTGCGGGGACACGTGATATTAAAATTCCGAAAGCTTATTGGACCTCATTGTCAGTTTAAAGTTTAGAGGGATGGAAAAAAAAGAAAAAAGAAAAATCTTGCTTTCTATCAAAGTACTGCGTAAGCAATAAATCATCGGTCCAAACCGATCAAAAGGGGTATTTGTCTTAATGTTAGAAATATCGTAACTACATGCGCTTGGAATGCTGTGCTTTTTACACCGCCTTGCAAATTATTCTTCCTTGATGCGTATTTTATAATTTATGAAACATTTACTTTTTATTTTTTTAAAATTCTCAGTAAACACATTAGAGATTACCGCCGAGCCATCTAGAAAATCAGTCGGCATTAACCTTGCGACTGCTGTAAACAAAACGTCACTGTAATTAATAAAATGTTATCGCCTTTATAATTATTGCCAAATAAACATTTCGCTAAACAT
>KK112776.1:207346-232491 GCA_000611955.2 Stegodyphus mimosarum
GATCCTGAGTGATACGAGGGCCTAACTTAAATAATGTGATACAAAACTCTTGAGAAAGGAACAATTTCAGTATCACTAAAAAGCAGCTATTTCAAGACAGATCCGTTCTTCTTTAGTCTTCCGACAGAGAAAGAAAATTAAAGGATACTTTGTGTCAAAAGTTAAGAGCTATGAGGTGAAAAAATATATAGCTGTCAGAAACTAACCTTTAACACTTAAAAATCTTTGCTCTTATATAAGCGAACTAATTTGCATCCTGAACAATTTCAGTATCACTAAAAAGCAGCTATTTCAAGACAGATCCGTTCTTCTTTAGTCTTCCGACAGAGAAAGAAAATTAAAGGATACTTTGTGTCAAAAGTTAAGAGCTATGAGGTGAAAAAATATATAGCTGTCAGAAACTAACCTTTAACACTTAAAAATCTTTGCTCTTATATAAGCGAACTAATTTGCATCCTGGTGGGAGCTGGAGAAAGTAGAAGTGATGGTAAAAAATATAATGAGATATGGGGTAAATAAAAATTTTAAAAATCTTGGAACAACTACACTACTCACCAGACTGTGAATGATAATTTTACATTCCATGATTTACCTTTTAGCAATCGGTAAAATTCAATCACACTATAACGCAGATTTTACATGAAAAGGCATCAGTGTATTTGGAAGAATAAATAACACACGCTTCTTCACGGAGAAATTATTTTCTTGCTTTAGCAAGCTCATCTTTGGATATTTCATCTTCATCGCTCTTTTTTATTTTCACTTACGTTTTTACGTAGATAGAATTAAAATGTCTTGCCATTTACAGTTTCTCTGTGCTTGAAGCCAAAATGTGTTACAATTATAGCTTTCGAAAGGTAAAACTGAACTTGAAATAGACTATCACAATTTTACGGAAGTTTTAATATCCCTCATGAAGACTTTCAGATTAAATTCAGGTTCCAGAAAATATTAATAGCAATTTGTATTTAAATTTAGAAAACGTTATAAAAATAAATGTTTCGACAGATTCTCTTTCCTACCACGTATTCTTTTTCATATAAAATATCCCAAAGTTTTAAATTTGTCTCATCCAGAAAGTATCATAAAATGTTAAGTTAAAAAAGAAATATGAAAGATATATAACAGACTAAATTTTATAGTATTTATAAGAGAAAAGAAAAAGGAAAGAGCATCAAGCACTTTTTTACCTCTTAAAAAACGAGAGAATATTTTTGCGTTTCACATTTTATGTAAATATTCCTAGTTTGAAATAGTTAAATTTGAGAAAATGCTTTTCGTAAGATCAGATTTTGACAATCATAATCTCTTTATAACACTAGTAATGAATCCAAGGAACAAATCTCTTAATTTCAAGCTTCGTGTTAAATACTTCAATCAGCAGCTTTCTTCTTTTCAGTTCATGCGTAATTTGTAAAGTAATACACAATTTAACAGGAAATGTAAGAAATGCACGTATTTGGTAACTATGCAATTCGAATGCAGAATTAGATTATTTCATTACAGCACAGCACTCGACGCTATTTGCCTAAGGCGAGGGATGCCTTTGTGCAAGACCTTTTAAGGGAAACTGGCTTCTGTGCACATTATACTGGAGAAAACCATGAAAACGCAACGCTGCAATAGTCTGTAATAGAGCTTATGCGCGGGAACCCGTTTTTGCGCACTGCATTTGCCTGAATCGTCCATGCAGCCAGCCGTTCGGCTGAATTCGAAACCCAGACCGACCTACCAGTGTTCCGCGATTTTACCGCTCGGCCGCTGTTGGAGCTTAAATGCACGATGATTTTACTTAAGTCACCTATGTAGAGTAATGTTATACTGCTTTATTTTCGCATTATTTATTATTCATATACATTGTGTTTGTTTGGCCACTATTAGTTATATCTCTATTTTTATTTTTTATTTTATCTTATTTATTTTTATTTATCTTTTATTTTTATTCCGTAACTCCTGTTGAAATGGATACACAACTTTAAAGTACATTTATTATTTAGGCTGTTTCTGAATCTTGAAGATATTAAGGCATGAAAATACAGAATGAGGTTCTTTAAATGATAATGTTTACGTTCAACATTACAGGAATAATTTCTGCAACATTTACCTATTGCAATTTGTAAGTAGCAACAGGGTAAGCTCTAAATGTGTCACGGAAAAAAAGGAGCATGTTATAAGAAAACAAATTATTAGGTTTCTTTTGATAACTATTTATGTTTCGTTCAAAAGTATGCATGTCAACTCAAAATTTCTATTAAGACTAAATTTTGCAAAACAACAAGATTTATTCGAGAATTCACTTTGAATAATTTATAATTACAGCTATCAGTTCTAGCAATGGCATATGAAATAAATACGTCCTGTAATTTTATCTGCACGTAACTTTAGTACCTGCAAGTTCTTGTTTTAATTACATTTTATAAAACAAAAAATGTTTTAAAATTAGTCTATATATTAACCATATGTAACATACATAATACTTTCAATGTGGGCTAACGTTGTTGCCCTTCATTCTGACTCCTCTTATAAGGCAGTTCTCCCGCCTTCTTGGCATGCCTTCGGGGTGTAGTGATCAGCACGCTCGACGCGTATTCGAGAGGTCAGTGGTTCGAGTCCCGGCGAGGGCATTGCACAGTTTTCATCTATCTTGCTTCTAAATAACCTAATGTCTCTACAGTGGCGCCCGAACTAAAAGGTGGTGGATGATTATTCTCCACCACCAGGATTTGGCGACTGGGTTCTCTAAGACCCAGTCGCCCTTTAAAAGCGGAGAGTATATAAGGTATTTCTCCCACCTTCTTGGCATGCCTTCGTGGTGTAGTGGTCAGCACGCTCGGCGTGTACTCTATAGGTTCGTGGATCGAGTACCGACCAAGGCATTGCTCATTTTTTACGTCTCCTGATCCGAAATAGCCTAATGTCTCTACACTCTCAGCAAATTATCATTCTCTCTGATACAAAGATCTCAAAATTACGCAGCATGATTTAAATGAAAGCTGGCATGAGTGGGGCACTAACTAATATCCTAGCAATGTAAAACTTGTTATATTACATTATTGAATCTCAATATAATAATATCTCCTCACCAACCACCTGATTGCTGACTGTTAGGGACCAATGTATTATGTGGACTTTTACCCACAAGCTCTGATTTCAGTACACAACTGTCGGCTCTTACTCCCAAGCTTTGATGTCAGTTAACTTAACATTAATTATCACATTCCTTTTCTATGTTTAAGCTTTGCAGTAAGCTGTCACGAAAAAGGAATTTAAATAATATTAACGTTCTCAAAATAAAATTCTTTTGAATTTCTCTCTCATCAATTGCCATTTCGAATTCTGACGCAACCCATGAATTTTCTTAATCTATTAATTATATCTATATTAGTACCGTCGGTATGAAAACTATTCTAACGATTCACATTCAGAAATATTTATCCAGCATAAAATGATGGTACAGACAGAAATATAATCATTATTTTGACTCCTTTTTTCTTATTCCTTTCCGCCTACAAAACTGCACTTTCGGCGCCAGACAGCAACTTGATGATGGAAATCCATTGAGAATTATCTGTCTTGAATATCAACTAAACCTCTTCTCCCATTAACAGCTTTGGATTAATAGACATACATATCTCAATCGTTTTTTGAAAGCAGGAACTGTGTTTACCTTTATTTAGTTTAAAAGTATCTTCCAGAAAATTTTCGAAATTTAAAGGAAAAAAAAACTATTTGCAACATTCCCTGTCCATTCTGAGTATTAGAGTTTTTATTAATGTCTCCAACCGGCGTCGCGGAAACGTACTTAGCATAGATTTCACCAGTCCCTGGAGAAATTCTTAATTTAATGCCTTCAGGTACTCGATTTTTTCCCCTTTCTGAAATAAACAGCGTTAGTACCTTTCGTATTTCTACCCACAACATGTTCTAACAGCAAACTCGCCTACGCTTTCAACATCCTTTTCTCTCGAGGAAAGAATCCCAGGAAAATATTCTTTCAAAGTATTTGCAGGGTTCTCTCTGAAGTTCAATTCTTTTTGCGAATCCTTGTTGATCTATAACAGCCATGGAAGGAACCTAACTTTTTAGGATTTCCCATTACGTTTTACACACACAATGAATATTTTAGGTCTTATCGAAGTTGAGTTTATAACCCACTTCCCAGATTTCGTTTTTATTTTCGCTTAAATATTTAAGTTTATTCCAGTTCCGGTTTTCTGTTTCTAGTCTTATTTCAGTTCTTTTCTTTATTTTTGCTTTTGGTTTCACTTCTACAGATTTGGTAAGACAGTTTCTTGTTTTTATATGTCACATGGATTTGAAATGTGTTTTACTAACGTACTGGATGGGCTCACAAATCTGAAAAACAGAGTTTTCCATTTAATGCTTCTGACAGAATGCCACTTCAATCGGAATCTATCACAATGTACGTGTGCAACTCTTGCTTGATTTCAAGCGTTATACTGACAAATTACGAAACGGTATTCATTTTCCTGAGATGAGAATGAAGAAAGAAAGCGTATCAACTTATCTTTCATTTTGAACTTATATAAAGGTTATATATAAAAAAAATAAAATTTTTATAAGACTCCAAATTAGGAAAAAAACTGCAAAATTAAAGTGTGTATTTTGCAGACTTCATATATCTCTGAAACGTTAATAAATCATAATACTCTAGGTGTGAGTAAAGATTTGAACGTTACAAGTGTTTTATAGTAACTGATTTTTTGTAGCGAATTAAATATTAATCTGGCCTTAAAAGAAATCGTGACGAATGATAATTATTTTCGAATTCGTGGATTATTCGTGGATTTCGAATTCGTGATTTATTCGAGTACACGCGAATATATCCATAGACTGTACCGCAGATAATCCACAAATAATCGATAAATATTCTCAGACTAATTTAAAAGAGGCGTTTCACAAACGCATTGTATTATCACTCCTTGTAAAAATATAATTTCTTCGTTATAATATTTTAGTTACGCATTAGATGTCTAAACCAAACCACGAAAATTAAATTGGAGATTCAGAATAAAACTATGTTGCAGTGTGATGAAGTAGGATAATATGTTGTGAAAATTTATAACATTTAAGCCAAATGTTTGGTATGTTTGATTCGGAAAAAATAGGAAATTTTCCTTCACGGGTTTATCTGTGTGCCAAATGCAATTTGTGTTTGACTTTGTAGAGATGTTAGGTATTTTTTGAAAGCAGGAGAGATGGAAAAATGTGCAGTGCCCTCGCCGGGACTCGAACCACGAATCTCTAGAATACTCGTCGAACGTGCTGACCGCTACACCACGAAGGCATGCGAAGAAGGCGGGTGAAATACCTTATATACTCCCCCTTTTAAAGGGCACTGGGGAATAGGGGCCCCTATCGCCAAATCGTGGTGGTGGAGAACCATCATCCACCACCTATTAGTTCGGACGGCAATGTAGAGACATTAGGTTATTTCGAAGCAGGAGACATGAAAAAAGAGCAACTCCTTCGCCGGGAATCGAACCACGGACCTCTCGGTTACACGTCGAGCGTGCTGACCACTACACCACGAAGGCATGCGTAGAAGGCGGGAGAATACCTTATATACTCCCCTTTTTATAAAGGACGACTGGGGATTAGAGGCCCCAATCGCCAAATCATGGTGGTGGAGAATAATCCACCATCACCATTTAGTTCGGGATCCATTTGTAGAGTCATTAGGTTTTTGAAGCAGTAATATTGAAAAATGAGCAACGCCTTCCTCGAGAAGCGAACCACGAACCTCTCGGTTACGCGTCGAGCGTTCTGACCACTACACCACGAAGGTGCGCGAAGAAGGCGGGAGAAATACCTCATAACTTGAATATAATGTTTTGAAAATTTTAATGAAATGTAGCGGCGAAATACTCATTTTAATATGAGAATATTCAAGACTTTATTTTGAGCTTAATTAATCAGTTAAAATTTCAAGCTGTTGGGTCTTTTCAGTTTTCATTTTTTGAAAGAGTAACGCTCACTTCAGAAGTATGGAATTTAATCTATACGGTATAAAAAACGCTGTTAAATAAAACTATCGTGTACTCGCAGTTAAAATACAGCAGATCTAATTCGGTTACTGAGCGAAAATATCTCTAATAATACTGAGCTCTAATAATACTCTAATAATCTCTAATAATACTCTAATAATACTCTAATAATCTCTAATAATACTCTAATAATCTCTAATAATACTCTAATAATACTCTAATAATACTGAGCGAAAGTATAATCTGAGAGCAAGCTTCTATAACAGAACTGAACTAATCTGTTGTAGCTTTGAGTTTGGGTGAGATTCAAGCTAGAAAATTATTCTTTCAGAGTAGTAAATTGGCTGAATTATATGCAAGTTGGTATTAGCCGTTACTAAAATCTGTGCACAAAGAACGCATGACCTGCTGCTAGACGGAGTACATTTTACAGATAAGGTAGAGGAAGAGATGAAAATTGCCTCTTTTAAACGATGCTGGTGCCAGCGTTTTTTGAACTGAATGAGCACAAACATGCGAAGGACTCTAAACGCTCTTGCGAGATTCACATTTTATTTCTACAACCTATTTATTATTTATTTCAACTCATGTACTGGGATGTAATTCAGTTATTCATCCTTATGTGAATATAACTTATGAGCATTCACAATCACACAACTGAACTTGCATAGTTCGTAAATAAGAATTATTTTAACTTATGTTTTATCAGAATCAATTTAGAACTGAAGTACTTAGCAGGAAATAGTGCAGATGTATATTTTACGAATACTTTTTAAAATACGGACCCAAATGTAAAACGAATTATTAAATTAAATGAATTAGAACAGTTTTTCCTTGTCAGATATTATTTTTTAACCATGTGGTTTAACACTGTGATATTTAGTCCGCCGCCAGCTAAACTGGTGCCCTGACACCTGGCTGTATATATGAGTTTACAGCCTCGTATACACAGTAGTGGAGAGTTTTCGGAAATGAAGAAAATGTGCGCCGCTGACAGAATAGCAGGCATATACGAACTGACATAATGGTCTTACAGGTGACATATACAATGGAGGTATAGTAGAATGCAGTATGATTGTGATAATATTCTACATTACTGGTACAGAAGATAATAAAACTCCCGCACAATAACGTACATATTACGTGAACAATATATAAGCTTTAGAAAAGATTTTCAGCTAGCATAGCGTATGATAAATAGAGTTGATATGTACGAGCAAAAGAAATAAGAGCATAATGAATGATAGAGTTATAAAAATATGTGTAAATGCAGGGCCAACGTAAAAATTAGTCACTTATAACAAAGGGTACCAGAAGCAAAACATGAAAAAAGGGCCAGAAATACTGTAATGCAAATAATATATAAATACATGCACAGAAGTAATAGACCAAAGCTTAACGCTTGCAGCGCACTCGTAAAATAGTTTCAGAAGCAATAAACCATAATGACTCTGTGATTTAAGCTTCCACTTAGTATGTTAGTATATTGGATATAATTTTCTTATCATGGGTGATCTTTAGTATATATATCTGTGACGTCAGGGTTTCAAGTCTTATTGAAAAACTGTACAGAAAATAATACTTTCTATAAACATGACATGATTAAATTTTGAATTATCCTTATGCTTCTGATACGGATTTGATTTAAATCATGCTACCACGTCACGTAGGTCTTTTGAAAATGGCTGCTACTGCCTTTTTTACCTTAAATATTGATCCTACGGATGTACTTCCAATTACAAAGTTTCTCAAATATGATGGATCATTTTGTGAAGACAATTTTTATACTAAAAGTAGAATAGTTTCATAGACAGAAAATAGAAATTTTCATGTTGAGAAAAATTCCAGTTAGAAAAATGTTCATTTTACTTGACTGTTAAACAGGAAAATTTTCATACATTTGTATAAAAAATTTGCAGAGGTATCAGAGAAAATATTTATTGATGTGATCACTTTTCAGTGCCTTTTGGTAAGCAATTTCGATTATATTTACGGAGAAAATGAAACGAAAATTTGCTTATTTTCGAAAGTTCGTGATTCCTTATTGGTTAAAATTATATGATTTCGTTATTAGTATTACTAAAACATTGTTAACTTTGTAGCTATATCTCTGAAATTAATTAACAGTATTTTCGCGACGCGTGTATGCAAGGATTGACAGTAAACACCCTTAGGACAAGATACACTAAGCAAGTAAATATCAAATTCAAATGCAAACCAATATTTGTGATTTGCTATGTTTTCATGACAACGCGCCTCTAGACACAGGAAATTCTGCCTGAAAATATATCGCAAAGAGGAAGTTATTTTTTTCTTTTGGATTTATCTGGCATAAATTCAATACTAATGCTTTCGAAACGTTGAGAATTTCATTTCTTCGCTCAGTGCGCAACAAAAGGAATGAAAAATGGTAAACGATTTTCTGACAGTTTTGCTCCCAAAATCCATTTTGCTTCGCATTTTTATTTAACGTATTTTCGAGGTTTCTGTTATTGCTAGTGGAAGTTTCAAGACTTTTATTTATAGTGACTAAATCACCGTAAAAAGGAGATTTTAAACTTTAAATCGAGAAATCCTGTTTCCGTTTAAAATACTCTTAATCGGTTCTTTCAATGAGATAAATCTGAATTATATGGAAAATAAATATATTGGTTTTACAACCGGCATTCATTAATACGCTCTGCATTTGGAATCTTGTTTCGCAAAGTATTAAAATTAAACAAGATTTCAAGATTTATTATTAATTATTACTATAATAACTTTTAAAATTATAATTTCAAGTGTTCAAATTATAATTTCAAGTCTTTTCGCTTCTGATCTTTACTTTACCCATCTACTAAATTGTATCTTTTTTAATATCTCAATTTCCAGATACATTTTATTTTAAAGGTTCTTTTAATGCCAGCACAAATATAAACTCGAAGATGAAGCTATTAATGAGAGTCTGTTTAATTTAATTTAATTTATCCACTTTAATCATGACCACTTTCGATTATTAAGTGCAAAGTATCTTCAGCTATATTAAATATATTGACGAATTTCAGTTTTGAACGCATGTTGGTTTTTTCCCTCCCTCTGAAACTGAACATTAGAATGTTGTAACAGAAATTAACGCAGGAAAATGACTTTCTATTAGAAGAGAATGTAAATTAAAAAATAAAATTCTACACTAAAAAGCATAAAACACGCGAAGTCATCACGAAAGGGAAGTAAGGAAAAAAAAAGACAAATACTCAGAAAGGACAGGTAAGCTCTAGCGAAATGGAGGAAAAAATTACCCTTAAATGTAACAAATTAAAAAAGCAGCTATTAAAAAAAACATTGTTTCGTATCCTCCCCCTTTTTTTCAGCATTAGAGAAGGAAATTATCCAGCAGATCAATACAAATTCATCATGACTACATTTTAAACAATTAATTTAATTTTTATTACTCTCTTTATCTAGTTCTTAATTGACGCTTTTATGTTTTGAGTGTTATCTCTCTTTGAAAAGGTTAATGGGTTTTCGTTTGTTTTTTGATACTGAATATATTCGACTTTCATCCATATTTTTGACATTGCGAACATTAGAGGTAACTCAGATGTTTCTGATACATATGATAAAGTTATGTGTTTTGGGAGAACTATTGCCAGCCCATGCAGTACAAAATCTGTAATTCTAACAATAAATTACTTAACAGTATAACAACAACATCAGCAACAGGAAATTCGGTATTCGAATTACGACTTGCATGCAGTGGTTTTTATAAATGTTTGTGCCATTATTAAAGTATATAATGTGAATAAGATATATTTCTAACGTCATATGTCGTACCACTG
This sequence comes from Stegodyphus mimosarum, assembly GCA_000611955.2. Classification (NCBI taxonomy): domain Eukaryota; kingdom Metazoa; phylum Arthropoda; class Arachnida; order Araneae; family Eresidae; genus Stegodyphus; species Stegodyphus mimosarum. The sequence goes on from KK112776.1 coordinate 217,173, forward strand.
AGATGGAATTTCAATTTAGCCATTCTGTCTTCTATTATCATCTGAATACTATCATGAGAGTAAAATTATTATACAAGGATTACGTTTACGTGGATATTGTTGTACTTGGTTATAATATGATAGATAGAGTTAAATTGATCGATCTGGCTTATTTAAGTCTAGAATCGAAAGCTCCGCTTTCTAATTTCTAAAGAAATGAATAGTCATGGATTGTGTAGAAAAAGTAAAAAGATCGAAGGAAGAAGATATTTCGTAACACCTCCGTCTTATATAAACGAAAAAACAGACAAATTACAGAATAAACTAAATACCAGACGGTTCAAAGGATTAGGATGTCTGTAAATAGTTCACGATGGCATTGAAATTGGTATTGGATAAAAGGATATGAAGAACCACACTGCAGATTGTCAGAATTTCACAATCAGTCTGCTTGAGAACTTGCTCAAAATTTCAGTGTTATGGCTTTTCATATTAGAATATCGTCCTTTCAGTCTTCATTATGTTATTTTGAAAGAGAACAACTGAACTAATTAACTGCACTTGCTTTTTGTTCGTAGCTAGCAATATTATTTTTTTTCTGTAATACTTCATATTAATTTGAGCTTTTATTTTTTCCTGCATTTTCCGCTTCTAAAGAAGGAGCATTAAGTTTATCACCCAAGCAAGAAAGTAATTAAATAAAAAATTCTACATTAACAGCAGAAAGGAAAATGTTAAGGTTAATTTCATACTGACAGCGCTAAAACTTATATTCGAAAAAGTGAACTTTATAGTCACCCACTTCGCCACATTTTTAATCGGAAAATTCTACTTTTCAATTTTCTGCTGACAAAATTATTCAAACAAATATTTTTTAATGAAAAATTAGATTTCCTTGAAAGCATTTTCAGTTTTTGTTAAGGATCTAAATTCTAATTTATATTTACCCCTGCCCTTTAAAGAATTCGATTTATCAGCTGTTTCTTGTTCACTTATCCATCAACAGATCATTAGCCATTATCATTAACCATTGTGTTTCTTATCATTCCGCGAAACCATCTGGAATGGTTATTTGTATCTTGTCGTATGTTTACGAGTATCAGTTTCTTACTCATGAATTTCATACTCGGAAAAGATGGTTGGGCTCAGAGTTTCAAAATGCGTTCTGCAATTTTATTCATGTCACGTCAATTTCTTTTACTGTTGATTTGGAATTTCTTTTAAAGTTACTACTCACCTTATGGTTTCTGTCGACATTCGAGTATTCACAAAGTACACTCGCTTCTTGAAATTACGATAGGTCCTACCAGCTATTTAACTCTTAGAAGTATATTTAGTTCCAGATATAGTGAATCGTAATTGTAGTGAACTGATGTATTGAACTTCTTGTAATTAAAGGTGAAAGATAAGTAACCTCCTTGAGATTAGTGTTGGCTCATGCATCTGAGTTATAAGGAAGAGAATGCTTTCTGCAGATATGTTAAATAAGGTTGTGTGGTATATTTTGTTAGTTATTGCCAAGCACAACTGTTGATGTTTATTTTATTATCAACCTTAATACAAATAAATACTAAATCTGCTTTGACATTTGATAGTGTATGGTTTTCAAAGAAAGTATATTCTTTAAACTGATCGGTAAAAATGTTTTTAAATCAAATCTTCTTTGAGCTATTCTATCAAATTGTATTTTTGACTTAAAAGTGCAAACGTTAGGTCAACTTCAAACAGAAATTTGGAGCAACTGGCAACCCAGTTTCCTAGTGCAGGAGACAGCACGCCCTTTCATCATTCAGTAGATTCTGGAATTATGTATCACTTGAAGCTCAGATTTCATGAAACGAAGTGCAATAATCAGGAAAGGAATAGTATATGATAAAATTCAGTATACTTTTAGAGTGCAATGATTGCTTATTTCAGCAAGTATAGTCCTTTTGTATCAATGGTATTTATCAGGATTCTTCAGTGATAAACTCCCCTTATCAAAGCTGTTTCCATTCAAATACGATCTCTTTTTCTAATAATGTTAATATTTATAGCATTCATTTTATAAAATGTTTTCTTTACAGTCCTTTCATCATTATCTGTATGAACTCTAATTAATGTGTTAATGTAAAAATAACTAACTCTAATAACGATGATAACTTATATTTCTACGCTAAATATAGCAATGAAGAACTAATTAATAAAATTCTGAATGGTAATTCTGATCTTCCTGGGAGACTGAACTCATAATCGCATACAGAAAGTTTCCGTGTTTATTATTCTTTCATCAACTACTTAAGTTACTAGCAGTTACACACTTCTCACACGCCCCCTAAATTTCTTTTGGAGCGAAATGTATTCCGGTGTATCTATAATCTTCCTATACGCATTATTCTGTTTCCCGAAGATCAATATTTTCCCGAGAGGTCATTGAAACACTGTAGAGTTGGGTTATTGAATCCTCAAAGTTTCAGCCGGAAGTGCGCAACAGAATGGAGATTTCCCACCTCACCCCGTCTGGTAGTAAATTGCCCCAACTAAAATTTCATGTTTATTTATCTTTAGGGAATCCTGCCTCACGAACTACATTACTTCGGTAAAACAGTACGAGTGAAGAGTTTATGCAGACAGGGAGGATACCAAACTCTTGTCAAAAGTTAAGGAGAAAAAGAAAGCATCTAAAAATATTTGTATGTATAATTTAAAGTCACTTCCCGATAAGAGAGTATTTAGAGAATATTGAGTAATATAGAAAACAGAGAATAATAATAAGTGATATATTTTAATAAGGTATTGTTAGAGACATTAGAAACGTAACCCACAAGCGTGTGTATGCCAGAATGTTAGCACTGTTGCATCAGTTTGGGCAAAGCATATAAAGGGTTTAACATCATAAAAATTAAAACTACCACAATCTCTCATGGAAATTATTTCCTGTTCATTCATCTCAAACATTCTGTAATCACAAAGCTATGGAACTAACTTCATAATAGCTGAGTATCCGTATATAGATGAATCTACACACGTCTATGCATAAGTTGATATAAATGATTGCAACTTTGTATTATAATAACATTAAGAGTAAATAAGATCACAAAGAATTTGATTTGGAATTTTGTGAATAAAAATAATTTCGCTTTTCAGAAACTTAAAGAAACAATTGCATATTCTATATATATCAGCTTGAGACCTACAAGTAATATATAGATCCATTTAAAATTGTGTCCCAACTATGTAGACCGAATCCAGAGAAAAAACATTTAATTCATTTATAAGCACACTGACATTTTCTCTGGATTCATCTGCGGTCATGTATCACTCGGAAGAGAGGTTGAAGCTTGTTACGTGACTTGTAACATCATTCAGTTCTTGTGTCAGTGAAATTGTCGGCTCAACAGCCTGGATTTCTTTACGTGACATTATTGATATACACGTTTTCGGTGAGATGTGATGGTTAATGTTTATCAGAGTGAAATACTTGATGTCTATGCGTTATCGTACATTGCTGTATTCAGTGCACATTCCAACTTAATGAATGGTAATACATTTTTCTCAAAAGATGAGAGTAATTTATTCTTAAATGAAAAGTTGGTATACTCAGGAACAAAACCCTGAAATGGGTGACCACAGAAACATTTTACAGGGTGGAGTGAAATGTTGGAGACAAATAATTGCGGCTATAAAATTTAATTTAGTTAATTTGACGGGTTCACAAATGGATTATGGATTACAGTATAGTATCAATACAGACTCGCACATACACACATATATATTATTCACGCATCACTATCAAAACGTCTTTCACCAGATTCCCCATTTGCGCTCCTTCCTTCGTGAACATCTCCCATTGTAGTGGCTGACCTTCCAGACTCCAGCCTAGCATAACATGCGGATTAGTTCTGTCTATTAGCTATAATACTCCCTTACAGTTTTCGAAAAGCACTTCAAGCTAATTTTTCTCCTGTGGTATTTATTGTATATGCCGGTTTATGACACTGAAATCATAAATTTTTGGTACACTATTAAATAACAAAGGAAGAAGTAGGTATTAACATGCATTAATTTTAAGCTAGCCATCCACTTACAAAAATATATTACTGATACGTTTAGTTTCGTTTTATGTATACTATATCCCCTTCATTTTATATATATCATGGCACAAGAAACGTAGTTTTATTACCTTGAGAGTTATCGAATGATTTTTTTTTGTCACAGTTCGAGAACTCTTGCTTTAAGATTATATTTAACATTTGAAGATAAAAGCGCAATTTCAAAAACTAAAGGAGAAAGGATATGAGAATAATTATAATTGCATGCAATACATCTGTAAAAAATCAATTTGTTCCTTATTTTTGTAGCCTATGTTGTCTGAAAAAAAAGCATCACATTCTTTTGAAGCCTGGGAAAGAGGAATGTTTAAATACCTAAATCATCATTTGCTTTTACTAGCAGCTTTTGCAATGTGAGGAAATAAAAGATTCCTAACGTTTTTAATACGCGTAAGGAATCTGAGACTCATGCAGAAAATCGTGCAGAATCTGAGATCCTAACATAAAAGGCATTAAAACTATTAGGATAATAAAGTAAATAATTAACCATGTTTTCTGCATTATCCTGCTCTATCAGCAACTTACGGCTACAGTTACAGGTCTGTGGAATCCAAATCTAGGTTTTACTTCCCACCAGAAAGACTTCGTGATCAATAAAGACGCAAATAGTCACTCTCTTAGACCTATTTTTTATGATGCCAAGAGTCTCCAGTGGGCTTTCCTCTTCAAGATTAAATCCTGCGCCATTATCAGGGCTATGAATTAATAAAAATCCCATCTTCACCCCAAATTTCCCTCTGGAGCGATTTCTCTTTTGTATGTTAAGTAAAGTAGATAATGAACAATTAAACATGATACCCTTGTCCATTAGCTTGACATGTGATTTATGACAAGGTCTTTTTTTCTCTCTGTGATGGTGGATATTTTCATTAGGCAGCTTCGCAAACTCGGCGCAAAAGCGTGGAAATGGATATGTTATCTTGCCATCGAGCATTGTTCCTAGGAAATGATTAATTCTATATATATTTCTGTCTGCTTTAAGCAGTGGATCATAAAGCAGTTTCTAATTATTTTTATAACCTTACATATGAGAAAAAGAATTTTTTGAAAATAAAGAGTGACTATACATAAGGGATAGCTAAATCAGTTTCAGTGCTTTCTTTTTAAATAAGACATCATAGAGGTGCTATTTATAAGTGGTAAAAGATAATATAAATGTATTTTTTTTTCGAAAGCAAACTGTAATTACTAGCATACATCGAAGTAAGAAAAGTAACCTTTAAAATTTAGTCCCTGTAAATTTGATCATCAAATACTTTACCTCAAAAACTTTCTACGCACAATAAATACGGACTGAAAAAAGAACATATCTTCCAATTTATCTGCGAATAGATTTGGAAATTTCTTTTACCGTGAAGCAGGATTCAAAACTGCTGACCCTAAAGTATATTGCCAATAATTCTATCATAAATATTATACAGTCGAATGTGCTTAATTACGCAGAACGCTTTCTTACCCTCGTTAAAAATGTGCACAGTTTAGCGCTAATTTATTAACAAAATCTAACAGATTTCTTGTTACCATTATGAAAATGGTGCTTTCATTGTGGCTAATTTTTATTAACTTTTCTTACGAAGACATTCAAATTTGAATATCTGACCCTGAATTTAAACGTAGTTAGCCTATATATTCTCTCACATACATAGGCACATTCTCACACGTACACACATATGCATCAAACATGTGTACAGCAGAAATTTTATTAATATATTAGAGCAGATAATACCACTGTATTTTCACATTTGTAAGAATGACATCAACCAAGGAAACAGCTGCAGCTGGAAGTTTCCCTACTAATACCGGTAGAATGATAGCATCCGCTGATAAGAAAAAAAAATGAAGCGTGTTTTTAGGGGTTGTGTACATATCTGCACTAAATTTCATAAAAGATCAACTGATATTGCATCAACGATAATAATACGAAATATTATAGTAAAATATAGGAAGAAGCATTAAAGATTTCGATTTAATTAAATACGATTATGCTATAATTTAATGATAATTTAATATGAGTGCAGTAAGATCTGCCTACAATTTTTTTGTACTTCTCATTAGTTTAAAAATTAGTCAATGTTTACGTTGTATAATATTTCGCCGTGATTACTAATCCGTAAAATATTAATAACTTGTTTACCTCAAATATTCTAGAAGTAATTTAGGTAATTACATAGAAGGTTAAGAACTAAAGATTAATTAACTTATTCCTTGCCTTTGAAAGGTAATATGCATAATGAATCATAATTAAGCAAAACTTACATGGATAAAGAAAAATATTATAATCCTAAAATATTCCATTACGCTTTGCGAAAATTTTCTTCTTTTTGAGAACAATCAGCCATCACAGCGAAAGCAGATGTGTTTACGTCATGCAGAGGCGCAATATGTCGGAAGTGTTTCTTATCTCTGATGTAATAAAATGTATGTATGTATGACTGTAGCATGAATGAAAAAAAAGACTGTTCTGCTTTTAAGATAAGTCGCAAGGATAAATCCAATTCATTTACAACCTTTCCGACCTTAATTAGTAACTTAAATTGCTAGTCTACTTTATAAATAGATTTGTTTCTAAATCCTTTAGCATTCTTTCTAAATCCTTTAATACAAGAATACATAGTGCGTGGATTTTAATTTAAATAAGTCATGTCTGCAACTGTTTTCATCTGTGTTGTTGCAACGGGCAGAATAACAAACTTTCGTAAGTTTTAATTTCCTCTCTTTTTCTGATTTTATAGAGAAATCTAACCACAGTCAGCAAGTTTTGTTGAATTTTACTGCCAGTGACAGATTTATTGTTCTGCAGATGTATTTTAAAAAAATTGACATTTAACATTAAAATGGCTGAAAATGTTACAATATATACGTGTTTTTACGATTTTCTTTAAAGAATTCTCGAGACGATTTCACATATACTTCTTTTCTTCTCGCCATATATATAATTACCCGCTATTTTTATTATCAGTGACATGTTAATAGCGTCACTACAAAAGATGCTTCCACGCTTCTTAACTATATTTCTCTGCTTTCCCCCTCACATTCTTGGCACTAAATATTTATTTCAACCTAACAAAATGCTTAAGTCGTTTATTTTCAGTGAACTGTGGGTCTCTGAATGCTTTTGTCGTAAAATTCATACTTTTCTTTTTCTGCAGTAAATACTGGACATTAAGAAGAAATACACCTTCTTTCATAATTCTCTTGCCATACACTTCGACAGAACTTTTTTACGGACTTCAATTTCGTTGAGAAATTTCCTGGGCTGAAAATATACGGAAGTTATGCGTTTTTTAAAATTAGGAATTTTTAGTAATGAGTTAAAAATAATAATAACTATGGTTACAATAAGAACTAATATTAATTATGAAGAAATTATGGCTTTTTAATTTTTTGTAATCCGTTCAGAAGCTCTATTAATGCTTTTCCTTTCAGCTGTGTACGTATAATTTAACTTAATTTTTGTAGAACAAGGTAGAAATTCGGGATGAATAGTAAAGAAGTGTAAATCTGGCCATTTTGTTGTACCGACAGCAGAAATGAATTTACATTATCAGAAGCCACAGCTCAACGCGGTGAAATATTCTGTTTCATACTGTTAGCAACAAAACGATTATATATTTCGTGATGAAATCTGAGATTCAGTTATCTTCATGAAATCAAACTGTAATATCTTAATATTACTAAGGAGGTTAAAAGTGACTACTGTAGAGATAATACTTTGTGCAGAAATAAAGATTACGAAGTCTTGAAATATATATATTTTCTAGTTAGCTACGTAACTACGTAACAAACCTTTTTCCATTTAGGTTAACATTAATTAATCACTCTGTCTTCATAGGACTGGTTTTACATTATGCTATAAGTTTAGTGTTTCTAGGTAGTTTGTTAACAGTTTAGAAGTTAAAAAATATTTGAAGGCTATCTTATTCATTGAAATTTATGTAAGGGGTTGAAAAGAGGATAGTGAATATCACTTCTTATTCATCCTACGTAAGTTATGTGTATATCTGGAAATATTATGTCATTTAACTCTTTGTATAATTTATTATCAAAACGCATATAAGGCGTATTAAAGGGGCAAATGGACAGCAGAGCCAGAAATATTAAGATTAAAAACTGCTAAGATAAATATCTGTTGCAGGTTTTCCCATTTTGAAGTTACCGTAAAGTTTTATTGTAAAACCTTGGAAAACATCGCATGTACTTCTGTTAGATATCGATTTGCAATTCAATCTAAATACGATACACGCTTTCTCTATATTGTAAGTAAATAAAATTCTGGGAAGATCTCGGTAGCTTTGAATTTCCTTTCTGCTTTCAACAAGAGTCACTCCACCTTCATTTTCGTGTTTTTTAAATTATAAATTTCATTAGATTTATATAATGTTTAGTACTTAATTGTATCTTCTTCTCAAATCTAAGACAAAAGGTCTTCTGAAGTGCATTCAAAGTATTAACTACAATTTTGTAACTGAATCTTTTATCATTAATCAGTGACTTCGTGATTATCTGATTAAAACTTTGCTTGAAGTGACTGAGTCTACCACTTTTATGTGTTTTGTTTGGATTGATTTGTTCGATTTAATTTGATACTAATACAAAATAAAATGCGGCATTGTCGACAAAACAGGAATTTATTTAGTCTTTGAAAGAAAATGTGCTTATTTAGTACTTCTATTTGAGCTAAACAAATAAATACTGCTTCTTTGTAAAACAACATTTTCCTGAGAGACAAATGTTGAGAAATTTATAGATGCGGTTTGAGAAACATGCACACGAACATTCTTATAAGTTCTTTAGAAAAATTGCTTAGTATATTTAGAATGTTAAAATTAATGCTTATTTATTTAATAAAGAAACTGTCAATACTTCGAAAACTGAAAATATAAGCACTTCACATTAAACTGAAATGTAAACTGTTCTTCAAGACTCAGATCACTTTTTTGCCCTTGGTATGCCTAATAACTTCTTTGGATTCCAAAGTCATTAGGTTTATTTTGGAGTAGAAAACAGGAAAAATCAGTAATACTCTCGCTGAGATTTGAGCTCCGGACCTCCTGAATGCCATCTGGAAAGGCTTCCAATTATATTATGAATGAAAATGAAAATTTCTTAAATTTTCTTTCATTTGAAGGACGACTGGACAGGAGGAGGCCCAGCCACCAAATCCAGGCGGTAACAAATTATCATTAACCACATTTTAATTAGGGTGGCACCTGTAGATTCATTAGGCTTACTTCGGAAAAAAATGACATTGAAAGTCAGCAGTATTCTCGTCGGAATTCGAACTCTTGGTCTTCTGATCACCAGCCGTATGTACTTTCAATTATACCATGAAAGCAAGCAGTAAGGAAGAAGATAATTACTTACAAGATTTTTATTACCTATTTTTTTTTGCTTTGGATTTTCTCAACTTATGGTACTGAAAAATAATGCATGCAATTAGTGCCCTCTTTTATTATTATGAATATGCTTCTTGCAGAGATATTTATAATTTTAAAATGGAAAGAGTTTTGAAAACCTTTATTCACGTTTTTTAAATGTTTTTATATGATAAGAAGTCTATTACTTAGTATCTTTACCAAGTGCAAAACCTAAAAGGAATGAGGTACAACGTAGAAGATTTTTTTTTCTTTCAAACATATACTGCTGACCCATTTGCTGTTGATTATAATTTTTGTTTCCTATCTATCTAGGGAAACGTTTCTCCTTTTTTTATTTAAAGACTGGCAAAAATGAATCTTGATTTGATGATTTCTATTCATACTGCGTCTACTTAACTAATGCTATTACTCGTTGGAGTTGTTGTTATGATTGATCTCATGATCAGAACAAGCCTGCGAAATTTATGGTGGCAAGGAGTACAAGATCACGTCTGTCGTTGGTAAGAACCTTGATCACCATACAGGTGACAGTTTGATTTTGCCCAGTTTGACCCCCGTTTAGAGGGAGAGCATCCCGGGGGGGGGTGGTCCGAGGATCTCCCACCTTTTCTTTTCTACCAGCAAACCACACGAGAGGACTTTCGGATAGCCATACATTTAGAGTGCACCAATGCCGCAAAGACACTATACATTTACAAACATCCATGCATTCTCCGGGATTCGAACCCGGACCCTTCGGTACGGTAGTCAAAGTCACAAACCACTATCCCGTTTCGGCTGCACTCGTAATCGTAACGTAGAAATGCTTGAAAAAGCAGCATATGTTTAGTAATTTATTTAGATGTTGTTAACATTATATATCAGATTTATACGTTCAGCTGTTGAAAATGAACATTTTACGCCTTTTTGGAAATATAAAATGCTTCTATAAATTTTTTTATAAAGACAAAACTGTTAATATATAATAAGGCATATTTTTTTTACGCCATATTCTCTTATTCGTCTTTCTCTTTCCGTTAGTTTGTTAGCAATCACAATAATTTTCTTCGACCTCATGATCTTCGCAGCTATCTTTAAACTCATTTCAGAGACGAAAAATTAAAAAAAAACAAAGATATCAAAAGTTTGAATCATTATCTAGAACATTTTAGAATAAGTATAAATTTAAATTCCTTCAAAATTTCCTTGAAAAAAATCAGGCACAGAGAGAATCATAGATGTCTGTAATCCTGGGAATCTTAATTCAGTGAAATTCTCGCATTAGAATAAACTGCCTGTTTTTTTACTCTTAAATAATACTCATTTTTTAAGAGCAGCTTTCAAGTTTCAATGTGAGAAGGGTCTTTAAGAAGTTTTTGCTCTAATTAAAAGAGCGTTTCAATTCTTTTCGACGATTAAATTATTTTGAGTCCCTTTTGCGCCAGAAGGATAATTTTGAAAAATTTCAGCGCTTAAAATAAAAGAAAGAATTCTTTGAAATTTTTTAACAATTTAGTGCAATAGACATTTCTTGTTTATTTGATTTAGGAAGCTTTTAAAAGTCAATGATTCGATACTATAAGTCCTTTTCTCTAAGGCTCCTAAAAGTGGAATCAAGTAAATTAAGTTTTTATTGAATGAAATTTTGTTAAGAGAAGTTAGAAGTTTTGGAAACGGTAGATAGTTACAATTAGATAGAACTTAAATGCCTAGTAACAAACGTTTACAAAAGCCAAAATCAGACCGATTTAAGCAATGCCAGCTCTTGACGAAGCACAGAATAAAACATATTGATAACTAGATTAGATAGATTAGTCTAAATAACAAGTGCATTATCTTGAAAAGAAATAAACTAGAATGTTTATATTTTCTTTAGTGGTCATCATTTATAATTTACATTAAAGTAATAGTTTTTTTAAAAATGACAGCTTGAGCAGAAAGTTAACGAAGTAATCTACGCAACGAATCTGTTTTCAGTTTCTGTAAATTTCTTCATCGAAATTCAGATATTCCTATGGAAAAAAGGAGCTTCTTAAACTAACCATCACATTATTTCCTCATGTCTGAGTGCAGGTACGCAGATGCATATTCTTATATATACATATGCATATTCTTATATATACATATATTCACATATATATAATGTATATATATATATGTATGTGAAATTAACTGCATCTTTTCCTGGAAGCGCAAATTTATTCTTATGTGGTATCTAGACACAATACTAGTATGTAAATGCGATGTATACTGAGGATAGTAGGACACATTACGCAAATACGTGTCCTACTATCCTCAGTATACATCACATTTACATAGCATTTATTTTTGAATTTCTGGAGTATAACTTGTTTAATTAAATAAGGACATTTTTATATGGAAGACAAATATGAAAAAAAAACTTAGAATAGCTTAAATTTGAGGAAAGACTCGGGGGGAAAAAACTTCTTTTTGCTTCTGAAGAAAAGTGGTGCATGTCAATCGCACTGAAAATCAATAGAGATGTATTTAAAAGTCTATGGGAATTTAAGATTATTTTTCACCAAATTTCATAGTACAGGTTTTATCTTAAGCTTCACTTTTATGATTCTGGTTTCACTTTTTTAAAAACCCTTCTTGGATAAGAAAGTCATAGATTCTGGTATTTTATTTGAAATGTCTTGGGGCACATCATTTCTTTTGCTAAATTCAGTTTGATTTTCTTCATAGCGCAAAATAAAACCGAAAAGAAGAATTTATTCAATTTCTTTCCGAGAGTAATATGGATCAAAGTAAAATCTAATATTTAAGCGTATTGAATATATTTTCCAGACCTTAAGTGTGGGCAAAATTGTGGAAGGAATAAAACAAATTGAATTTCTCATTCCCTGATAATGTTATTTCTATAAGAAAACATGGACTGTTTGATATCTCATATACATAAATTTTGTCATTCGAAACAGTCTGAGATTCAAGATATTAGACACATTTCTCTTCCTTTCTGCCTACATTCCTGGTGGTGTAATTGGAAGCATACTCGAAGCGTATTCAAGAGGTCTAGGGCTCGAGTCCCGGCGAGGGCATTACACATTTTTCATGTGATCCTGTTTAAAAAAACCCAATTAACTTGCATAGTGGCTTCTGAGCCAAAAATTGGTGGATTACAATTCCTCATCATCAGGATTTGGCGACTGGGTTCTCCCATCCCCAGTCGTCTTTTAAAAGGGGGGGATATATTACATATTTTATCCTTCCTTTCTGCATAGCTTTGGGGCGTCACTGGAAGCATACTCGACGCTAATCGAGAGGTTTAAGATTCGAGTCCCGGAAAGGGCATTGCACATTTTTCACGTTTCCTGATCGGAAAAAAAACCCTAATGACTCTACAAAGAAAAAAAAAGGCTTATTCTTTCACATTAAATCTTTAATATTTGTTTCTGTTCTCCGATTCAGAGTTTGCAAAATAAGAGCTCATAGATCGAAATATAGGCTTTTGAATCTGTTGTGCTTTATGAAGATTTATTTCCTGTTCCCCATAAATGTCATAGTAAATTATTTAAGATTTATTACTTTATCTTCCTATTTAGCAGCATTGTGAGTAAACACTCGAAAGCCGATATGAATATTAAGAAATTCCAGTCAGCGGTTTCACTATCATAGTGGCAATAATCTGATTTTGGATGATGATGTCTTGAGTTCATTCTGCAGCCGTAGAAAACCTGTGCAGAAACCTTTAATTTTTTCCCGAACCAAAGCTTAGCTTTTTTGACCTTGATGCTACCTCAGTTCCTTATATCAAAAAATGGGATTAAATCACATATGTAAGCAAAATTAATTACTTTAGTAATATTACCTTTATTTAACTAATCATCATAACTATTTCCTCTTTCCAGTAATTAGCTACTTAGACGAAAGAGTTTCATCTTAAACATCAAGTAGGAGTTTAATTAATGGTATTATTTAAACTGTGCCTCGCAGTTTATAATTTATATAAAACTGTTTCGGGATTTTCATATTTTAATCAACCATAAGTTACAAATTTTTCAAAGGTATGAATTTAAGATCTAATTAATATAATTTTAAGGTTCCTTGATATATGGAAAGCTTTCATTCTAATGTATTATTACTCCACTTAATAGGTTTGTAGATGCCAAACTATGATTTGCTGTGAAATAAAAAATTACAATTTACCGTGTCTGCAGGCTTGTAAGAGAAACTCTAAATTTCCAAAGGCGCTTTTTGAAAAAAAAAGTATTAATGTATTTATAATATATTTCACTAAAAACGCAAAGTACAGTGATTTTCTTGACGAACTGCATTTAAATGCAAAAACAAAGAACATTTAAACCTGGGAAAAAAGAATAACATGATTATTTTTCATTTTTTTCAGTATTTTATTCTTAACCATCTTCATTCGCAGAACCCTATAAATTTAAGCACGTCTTGCACTTTATTAAAACTCAGCACTTTTTAATATATTTCGGGCATGAATTTTAATCCTTCTTTTTATTTTGGGGATTAACTACTAACAATCTCGAATTAATTTGCGCTTCCTTGCAATTATCTTTGCAAACACTGTTTAATTATAAACGAAAGTAAATACAATTGAAATTATAACTGGGAATTTGTCCACGTTTATGGTACGTTATTAATGTCTTCTCATACATCGTGAATGTTTATCTGCGAAAGCGGATATTTAATTATAATATGTTTAGTCTTCATGCTGTAGAAGAATGAGGCTTTCTTTGGAGAAGAAAATCTTGAAAAATCAACTTTGCCTTCGCTAGGAACTAAACCCAAGCCGTCTAACTATTTCTTTGATATGCTGACCATTGCACTAGTTAGAAGGATATGTCAGGAGTATCTTTAATTTCTTCCAGTGTTAGAAACAATACCAAGTTCACCGATGTAAAAAAAAGATCTTTTTTTTTCGTTTACACTATCAAAGGAAAAGGAGCGTGACGTGTATTACAAATTAACTATCGAGATATCCTAGCATTCTTTTGGTGGCATAGTTCGCAGTTAAAAAAAAGTTAGAAATGGATGTTAGACGCCCACATCGATTGCATGCTGGACAACTTCCCGCAACGCACTTATCTTGGATCATTGCTTCGATCCCAGCCGGCAAGTAATTGCGAGATTATTTTTGCCGGGTGCCCCACAGCAGTAAGTCCAATTAATCCCTGCTTTTAGCCTGGACTGAAAGAGGGTATTCTTGAAGAGAAGCTTCAGATTGCAGGAATTCGCAGTGTGATTTTTCGTAGGATTGTTTTAGTTGTCTTACAATATGCGGATGTGGGGATTACTAAGATAATTATTCTTACGTATGAAACTGAAAATATATCTCCTTTTATTTTATAATGTGATGGGAGATGAAAATATCTTATTTTTTGTTTCCTTTCAATAAATTATCTCATCGATAACATTTAAAGTATTGTAGGGTTTATATTTATTTTAACTAACATTTATTTTAAGTTCATAGTCCTTTCCTTTTTAGCCTTCATTTTTCCCCTAGAAATGCCCGTGCCAGAGTATGTAAATTACAGTAGCACGCACAGTTTATTCAAATTTAGGGGAAGCTAGTTCAGTTAAATAGTAGACGAAACGAGCGTGTAAAGGTCTTGCTGGAGAGATTGCTCGGTAGAATTTAGATCAGCGCGTGTCGGCCTTTGTGCCTAACTTTGCAGAAGTGCTAGACCTTCAACTGTTAAATCAGTAATCTTGCTGAATATCAGCGATAATTAAAAACGCGGTTAGTTAAGATCTCAGAGCCTCGTCGGTAGTGTTTGACATTTGTTCATCTAGTTTCTTATTTTCAGTTTTACCTTGCTTTTAGTTCAACCGCCGAGTTGGCGCAGTTTGTGAGCGTCGAGGAGACGCAGTTGTAATTTTAAAAGTACAATAAAAGGGTTT